>JAOXYF010000018.1:900548-918136 GCA_028565775.1 Sternarchorhynchus goeldii | reverse complement strand
TTCCGTGGATAGAAGTGGTGGGGGTGATAAGAACTGGTCCCCCCCCCCCCCCCCCTCCCAAACCCGGAGGCTCTGATTCAGAAAGGATGGTGACCACACAAAGCCCACCCACTGCTCAAAGAGGTTCTTTATAGCGGGGGTGAAGCCAGAGGTGCCGGCACGTCTGTTGAGCTTTGGTGTCTCGACCTCGCTGGCCTCTCTGAGGAGACCACGTCAGTCTTTGCTCTCCGCGCACGGCTGCCTGAACTGACTGCTCTCTCCACTTCTACAGGCACCTGCCTGTGTTCAGGAGATAACGCATCACTTCAGTTCATGGAACTGAACACAGGAATCCTCCTGGCCACTCGCAGAGTTAGGATCAGCTTACAGGGGGGAGGGAGGAGGGGATGGAGGAGAGAGACGGATGGAAGGAGAAGAGAGACGGAGAGACGGGGAGATGGGGAGCGAGAAAAGAGAAGGAGAGATTCTGCCGTTCCCCCAAGCCCTGTGGAACGGAGGCAAGACTCTTGGGTTTTAAACATGGCTCTCCTGCCCTGATGTCTGCTGAAGGGAAGTGTGCATGTGTGTGCAAGCATGTGTGCACTGATGTCTGCTGGACCTGTGTGTGTGCACGTGCGTGCGTGTGTGAGAGACAGCGAGAAGGGGCTGTGACAGGGAGCAGAAACACTGGCCTCCCATTCAAAGTGCACAGACAGTTTGATTCATAGCTCCAGTTTCCTCAAAGACTTGTTTTTATTGTAAAAGGTGCCATCATTAAACAAAGATTTGCTCTCTGAGCATCAGTAGTCCAGCCCAAAGGGCAGACATGCTTGGGTGAAAACAAACACAGTGTTTTTACGAGATAATTGTTTTCCGTTCGGTTGTTTTTCACCATCGTCTCTTGTTGACCCATTTAAGGTAAAACTCTGATCCTTCAAGTCCTACCCAAGTCTAATCAGAAGACTAATTTACAAACGCAATTGAGTGGAACTTCTTTGTTGATGTTTTGAAGTATGTGGTTTTGGAAACGGGGCCGTTTACTTAATATTATTCAGTTCCCTGTGAAGGAGATGATGAGTCTAATTGGGACGTAAAGGGAAAAGGTCCATAGTTTTATATAACATGTGTTGCTTGGCAGGAATCTGAGAGATCCAGCAACTCTTCAAAAGGATCTTTCCCTCTAGTATAAAGATTCCTCATACCAAAACCCACTCCTGTCCAGATCGGGTTCGACATCGCGTGTCTCTAGACTTAAAAAGCCTGATAGAAGTAAAGCTTTTGGAAAAACAAACAGGACTGGTTGAAATGTCTGACATGAAATGATGCGCTGTGAAGGTTTGGACGGGTTCAGATCGGCGGCTTGTTGGGAGGTGCTCTTGTGTGGTCTCGGGGTCTCGTGTTCTGCTGTGGAGAAACGGCATCCTGTCCGTGCAGGACGTCCTGCCTGAAGTCACGTCAGGAGGTTCGCTCCCGTCAGGTGATGTGGACGAGACTGGCTGGAGAGGCTTTTTTCTTTGCTTGCTTGTTTTTGTTTTCGCGCGTGTGTGCGCGCGCGTGTGTGTGTGTGTGTGTCCATGAAATCAGCTTCATCTACTGCAGTAACATAAACCCAAACAGGTGGGTCTGAGCACAGAGGGTTGCAGTGATGACAGAACGTCACAATGGGGATGTTCTCCCTGTTTCAACAGGCACCAGTAACTCATCTTACTCTCTCTTCTAGTATTGCTCTGAATGCTCACTTCACGTGTACCATTTACACGTTTACTGTTCTCACATATCTCAGAAATATTATAATATTCATGAAAAAAACGAATGAATGAATGAATTATCTGTCCGTTCCTGCACTGGTACTGTGCTCTGAGGTTCCTACAGAGGGTTCTGGTGTCATCCCAGATGCTGCATTCATGTTCTGACTCGGGTGATGTTGGACACAGCAGTACAAGCTCGTGGGAGCGAGGTCACAGGGGTCAGGGGTCAGTGCTGTATCTCTCCCCCCCCTCCTCCGCCCCCCCTTGACTAGTGAGAGAGAGAGAGAGAGAGAGTGAGAGTGATCGAGAGTGATCAGAAGGTTGACACTCGACTAGTGATCAGAAGGTTGCTGGTTCAAGCTGTACCTCTGCCAAGTCGTCACTGTTGGGGCCCTGAACAAGAACCTTATCCCTCAGTCGCTCAGGATGTATTCAGTCATGTTTAGTTATCCAAAGTGGCTTTGGATAAAAGTGAAGGCTAAATGCCGTGGATGCAAACCCCTAAATCTACCTGGTTATTTCACTGTGCCGTCATTTCTGCATGGGGTGTGTGTGTGTGTGTGTGTGTGTGTGTGGGGGTGTGTGTGTCAGTCATTGAGAGTATCTGAGGTGGACATACCCCAGCAGTCTACTGAGGCCTCTCTCCACCCTTGCGTCCTCCACCCAGTCACTGCCCTGCTGCAGGTGGTGTTTTTTCAAGGGGTCACGTTTCCTTCTCCTGCTCACTGGTGCTCTCTCCTGCCGATTGCGGACTCCAGCCCGGCATACCTGCGGCTCGGCTGGTTTTGGCTCTACACGCGGGGCTTCTCTCCACTTTGTCCGGTGGTTCGTGTGTGTGTGTGTGTGTGTGTGTGTGTGTGTGTGTGGTATCATGAATGGGTAGGAGTAGTCAGGTTAGACAGTAAATAAATACCCACTGCTACTCTATTGCCACTATTGCTACACTCAGACCACGAATGCATCTTGTGCTCTGGAACCTGCTGCATTCTGGTTGCTGTGCTACACTGGGGCTCCCTCATTGGCTGCTGCTGTCTGAGGCTTCTGATTGGAAAGTAAGGCTGTCCCATAGCCGTGTGCTGCCCAATCCGGCGTCTGTGCTCGGGGTGACCTGTCTGAAGAACAGGTGTACTGAATCAGAGCAAGCTTCTGGCAGGCCGCCAGAAAAGCTCACCAGACCTTTCTCAGCTTCTCAGGATCTCTGTGCTTTATTGTGGAAATGAAAGGCGGTTATGGGGTGGTTTGTTTACACAGCTGGGAGTCTCACTCTGTATCTCTCTCTCTCTCTCTCTCTCTCTCCTGCTCGACTACTTCAAGCACTTGTTAGTTTTGTAGTCCTCTAATTAAAGCCCTGAGTATAAACTGTCCTCTCACTTTCTCTGTGTGTATTTCTCTCACACTTGCATCAAATTCAGATTTGCTTTGTTGGCATAATGGGTAAAATCTTCAGGCTCAGGTTATCATGGAAGATGCGATACGTAAATCTCTCTCTCTCTCTCTCTCTCTCTCTCTCCCTCTCTCTCAGCGTCAGACGGAGGGGTTCTGGAAGTCCGTAGCGCGGGTGGTGCCCAGGGCTCCAGAGCACATGCGTATACTCAACCCGTACTTCATCCAGGAGGCGGCGTTTCGATTCATTGGTCTCCCTCACAACAACGGCCTCATGGGCCGCGGGGTAAGAAAACCCACAACCACACCCACCCGCCCCCTCTCGCCCACACCTCCATCCGTTGGTGCTGGTGGAGGCCACTAGAGGACTGGCGCCTGCTCCTTGTAGCTCTTCCACACCCAGCTGTTGCCGAGATGTGAGAGACGGCACTCTCCGCCCACGTGAAAGGGTGGTGCAGGCTTGAACGCTCGGGTACATCTACAGGGGTCGTGGTGATGATGCAGTCCAGCAGACCCAGGAACTGTTTGAGTAGCGTTTCCATGGAGAGAGAGCAGGGGTTAGGGCCAGCAGGCTGTGATGTTTCCTGTGTTAGAGGGTGAGCAGTTCTGGGCCGATAAATCTCTCACCAACACACACTCAGGGTCTCACACTCCACTTAGGAGCCTGGTAAACACACACACACACACACACACTCCCTCCCTCACACTCACTCTCACTCACTCATGTAGCTGTGATAAGGGTATTGATAGCTGTGATGAAATGCATTGCTCATGTGGTCTCCATAAAACCCCCTACACACACACACACACACACACACACACACACACACACACACAGAGTGACATATGTACAAAGGTGTAACATGACTTTTTTTTTTCCCCAGCACTGTGTCACTGGGTCCGTCTTTGTCTTTGATCAGAGCATTTGATCTGTGTGTGTGTGTGTGTGTGTGCGTGCGCATGTGCGTTTTCCCAGAACATCCCAACTCTGGGCACGGTTGCGATCACGATGGCCCTTCATAACTGTGATGAGGTTGCGGTGGCTGGGTTTGGCTACGACATGAACACTCCCACTGCTCCACTGCACTATTACGAGAAGCTGAGGATGTCCACCATCAGAGAGGTGACCCTCTCTCCCACACATCCATCCCACACCCACGATGTGGAACCTTCTAGCAGATGCAGCATAACACCTCCATCTATGAGGAACAGCTTGGTTCTTTACTGCCTCCTGCAGGAAACAAGAGGATGAGAGAGAGACAGAGAGAGAAGGAGGGAGGGGAAGATGGATGGATAGAGAGAGATAGAGAGAGATAGAGCGGGAGATCCATGTAGAAACAGACAGATGAGAGGTTTTGTTTCAGCAGCAGTCACCTTGCCTGTCATCTCCACTGACTGATTTATAACCTGTGAATTTAAGCACAAGATCAGTTAAACCCTCCTAATATCACCTGGTCTGTCCCCCTCTTCTCTTTCTCTCTCCCTCTCTCTTCTCCTCCCTCTCTCTCTCTCTCTCTCTCTCGCTCTGTCTCGTTCCTTCTCTCTCTCCCTCCTATGCTCCAGTTTCAGTCTACAGTGAGTCCTGTCCCCCCTGCTCTCTACACATGTATTATTGAAAGACTCTTATTGTTCTGGGGCTACGGCTCTGTCCATGTCTCTCTCTCTCTCTCTCTCTCTCTCTCTCTCTCTCTCTCTCTCTCTCTGCCTCCTTCTTTCTCTCTCTTCCTCCCTCTCTTCCTCTCTCTCTCCCTCCCTCCAACAGTCACAATGGGATGGAGATGATGAATTCGTTACTGTATGGGCTTTGCTGGTGTCCAGTGCAGTAGGACAGTAATTTTAGCCAGCATGAAGTTTTAAACAGACTGGTGTGTCTCGCGTGTTCACCCCTCCATGCTGGGTGGTACGAAGGTCCTCCTCACTCTTTGAGGAAGGCGACTGTCCGACTCTCCGCTCCTCTATGCTCTCGGTTTATAAACATCTGAATGAAGTAGATGACCAGGGGCGCTGACCATTTTCCACCATCCTGAAATCACGTTCCTCAACTCACTGTTCTTGTTTATAAACTTGTTTCTACTAAACCTGGTAGCAGTTTAGTCTGAATCACCACTTTGACTGAGGTTTGTATTTCTGATGTAGAGATAAGGTCAGTCAGTACTTCTTCTGGATGATGGATGAGGGAGATGTGATGGGGAGACGAGTGGGAGATGGAACCTCTTCAGGGTTTCTATTAACTCCTCTTCTGAAGAGCAGGACATTCTCTGACTTCACTCACAAGTCGTGCATGAGTGTGCACGTGTGTGTGAAGGTTAGTTCAGGGGTGTGGGTGGGTGTGTGTGAAGGTTAGTCCAGGTGTGCTGGGCTCTCATGCTCAGGGTTTGAGTGATGGAGAGAAATCATGTTTGTTTTGCTGAAGCGTCTCAGCAGGTTCAGTGTGGCTCTCGCCCGACACTGTCACATCCACTTGTCCAGCAGCTCACCAGAACGTTTTAAATACTCCACACACGTGCAAGTTCTTCTGCTCTGCTTCTGTGGAGGGTTTTTTTTTGTCTGAAATTCCCTCCGGCTTTTGTGATTCACTAAGTGCTTTTCCCACAGATTTTGCTCTCCAGATCTATTGTTGATCATGTCGTGTCACCTCACCGGCGCTGAAAGCTCGACGCACTGGGACAGCTGTTGTCTTCCAGCTCCAGTAACATGTTTACCTTAGATGGACCGACCCATCTCCCATTGTCCCTCCGACTGTAAACCTGTGTAGGATCAAAAGCTGTACAGCAATGAATGAGCCAATCAGAGCCAAGTCTTTTAGTCTTCAACATGTGACACTTATTATCTGGCTATGTTGAGCATTTGGTGTTCTCTCTAGTGTTCACACACACACACACACACGCACAGAGGGAGAGAGAGGGGGGGAGAAAGTGTGTGTGTGTGCGCACGCGCCTCGGTCTCATACACTCCCTCCCTTTCCATTTCTGTTCTCTCCCTTTCACTCACTCACGCACACTCTGTCTCTCTCTCTCTCCCCCCCCAGTCATGGACACACAATATATCAAAAGAGAAGGAATTCCTGCGGAAGTTGGTGATGGCTGGAGTCATTCAGGACCTGACTAATGGGATCTGAAATCATCATGCACACAGACACAAGTCTGATCATCTCCTGCTCCGGTGTGTGTGTGGGTGTGTGCGTGGGTGTGTGTGTGTGCTTCGTCTTCGCCGAGTCTCTTTTTATGGATTACTGGTTTATCCGGATCTGCCACAAGTGCTGCAGATGTCATGGATATTTTAAGATACTTTTTTAGTTCTTCAGTCAAAGAAGATGCAAAGAAGACTTTAAATGTGGTTTGAAGGAAACCCTTGAAATCAAAAATGACCACCTTTTAACTGTTCTGAATTAGTATATTTGCGTTGTTGTACCTGCTCCCTCATTCCTGCCGCGCAAGCGCTCTCAGGACCTCTGTGACGTGTCTGGGCGATCGGCACGGACCCTCGGCCCATGGCAGGTGCGTCGGAGCCTGTTCCCTTCAGGTGATTTCTCCTCCAAGAGCCCCAGGATCGTGCAAAGGTTCACGACATAGTGGACGGAAAAGAGCGTGCCAAACCCACAGCCGCGAGGCTATGCTGCCCGTGTCCGCAGGAGTCCTGGGTTGGGACGTGCGTCTTTAAAGGCCCTCCCTGCTCTGGAGGGGCCTACGGCCACAGCCCTGTGCGGGTGTGTGACTGCACCTGTAGTGTTGTTTAGAAAACCAGTGTTAAACACCCAGAGACTGCTTTCTGTAGCAACTCTGTTAAAATCACGCGTTACCACAACCAAGCACTACCTTTTTTTTGTTTGTTTGTTTGTTTGTTTATTATTATGTTTAAGGTCTGTATTTATTTTTGAATCACCTCACTGGATCATGGTTCAGGTCTCAAGTGCTTTAATTTCAGGCGAGATGGACTTGGCTCTTCATCTCGGCCCTTAACCAGACGGGAGTCGTCAGGGTTGACGCACAACCGATCGTTAGTGAGTTGCTGCCCTGCTATAGAACCTCATCTCCACCCTTCTGGAAAGGACTGGAGTTCTGTTGCGCCTCCTCCACCTGGTACAGGGGCAGAACCTCCAGCCGTCTGCACAGTCAGCCAAATCTAGCAATCAAATGTTTCTCTCACTTTGCTGTATATGTATATTTTGCATATCAGCGTGTTGCAGTATTTCATGAAATGTAAATGAATCAGTGCTATTAAAGTATTCAGAATTTGTTAGTCGCTTGTCTCTTTACGTCATAAACCCCTGGTTCTGGTTACAGCTGTGAGATTTTCATGAATACCAAAGATGCACAGGGTCTTAAAATGTAACATTAACACCCCTCCCTGTTATGTTGTATGTACCTTAACCGCCATTCTGAAGGTGAAATGCCGAATCCTTTGGAAATGTGTCGAGCCTAAAGAAGGCTTGCTGTGTTTGAGTGGCTTGATGAATTGTGATATGTGATGACATCACCACTTGCACGTTCCTGGTGGATGTTTTCTGAATGGTCCTATGAATCAGATGTTTATTTAAAAAAAACAAAAAAAACCTTCTTGCGTCAAAATGATGCATTTCTATTTTTCGGCATCATGGTAATATGAGTACAATCTGATTCAGTTCTTACTCTAGCCTGATTTCTCCCTGCATTAAAAACAAATCCTAATTAATGCTCACTTCCACACATTCCCAGATGGGTAAAGGCCTGTTTTCCTGCACTCTGATCTGTCCTCCTTTCGGCCATTCACCTGCGAGTGTGTGGTAAACATAGTCGAAGTGTGTGTAGCGTGAGTCATGCATGAGACAAAACTTACACCACATTTGGAAAGGTTAAAGGTGAGCATTGGGGAATGTAATGTTCGATGGTGAAGGGTGTTTGGCCGCAGCACAGAGCCGCTGTGGCCTGGACGGACACTCCCGTGTGGCCAGAGCAAAAACACAGACCGTCCCTGACCACTCTGGACTGGGACGGCTGAGCTTTATCAAATTTAATTTGTGCAGTGTGTTTTATAGCATGTGTCATCACAATGCAGATTTAGAGAAATCATCTTTACAGAGATCATCCAGATCAAATTAAAAGCATCATTGCACTGTTATCAGTATCATTTATACCATCATTACTACTCTCACTACGTTGTTGCTGTAAGAACGAATCCACAGTTAAAACCCAGAACACTGCATATAGTATACAAGAACCAAAGCTGTATAATACTATGTAAGGTGCAAAATACCACAGTCCAGGACTGTCCAAGCGTGGTGCTGGAGGCCTGATGTCCAGCTGGGTTTGGTTATTGATCTGCCCAGACACACCTACCAAACCTGGCAATTGATGAGTTGAATCAGGTGGGTTTAATATTAGTTAATGTAGCACTGTGGTGTTGAACCCAGGTCTGAGAGGGCCAGCATCCAGTGTGGTTGTGTGACCTGCTTAAGCACACCTGGCCACTGGAGCCCAGCGAGACCAGACACAGTCCAGCAGTCTGGAGACGCGGAGCAGTCCAGCCCAGCTCCAGAGAACTGGGAGATGGCTTCACTCTTCAACAACTTCCAGACCTGGGAATTACCTAATGAGTTGATTTAGGTGACTTTAATGGGAGAAATCCTCAGATTGATAGACTCCAGCACCAAACTTGGGAACTCCTGACATAGACTGTTGATCAGAGAGACTGCTGAGCAGAGAGTTTCAGCAGAATTTTGACGTCTCATTCATATCTGTAAATGCACTTCAGAGAGCTGTTTATCCAAGTTCCAGTGTGAAACAGTAGTACTGTTTTAGTCATTAGCAAACTTTGTCTTTGTAAACATTTATCTCAATTGCTATTGCTTTTCTGATTCACCAGCTCAGACTGACTGCAGGTCAGGACTGGCTTGCACTTCTCTGTGGGGGCAGTGCACTTGTGTCAGCCCTCGTGGCTTCATAATGAGGTAATCAGTCACATTTAACTCATCTGGATTTGAAAAGACCCTAAAACTGATGAGGTCCAGAAGGTTTCCGATGAGGTCCTGAAGGTCCCGATGAGATCCTGAAGACCGGCGCAATGTGGTTAATTACTTCACTTGTGTTTCTGGGTCTTTTTTTTTTTGGTTTGGTTTTTTATGGTCATGCTAAGAGTCATGTTGTCTAGTTACACTCCACTGTGAACTCCACAGGCACGACAGAGATACTGAAGCATCTAAATATTTGGAATATCAACCATGATGCCATAATGATCTATGTTATTTAATGAGCACTTAAAGCTTGCTAATATAAAACACATTTGCGGTCAGTGAGCTGAGGATGTTTGTCTTTTGAACACGATAAACTGTAAAACAGTGTTCAAGTAGTTCAGTACGAGTATAATGAACCTGGAGCGTGAGAATATCCTGCGCATACCGGGCTCTGCTCAACACCCGCCTGCTCTCCGTTCCGGTTGGCCGTCGTTAAAGCGTTTAATGCGTTCTGGGTGCCGTCTGCAGTAAATAGCAAACAGATATAGAAAGTAGTGTGAGATCAGAGACAGTCGAGGTATGGACACACAATGGGCAGGTGGGTCCTATTTCAGGGAGATCCTTGACCTGAGTTGCGATTGGAGTTGGTGGGTGTAGGGAAGTGTTTGCAGGGAGCAGAGGGTGGGGGTTGGATGGGGGGTTGGTCCTCGCTGGCAGGTGTCTGTCTGTGTGGCCCTGGTAGAAGGATGATGACTATAATGGTTTTGTTTTTTGTTTTTTTTTAAATGCTTTGTTTTACCACAGCAGGAGGTGTTTATATTTACACTAGAAGTAGGTGCAGCTGCCTGTCTGACCACATGGTTTCCATGGAGATCTCTGCCGGTTGTGTATAGTCATGTGTCTGTTCAGGCTCACCAGACGTTGGTTTGATCTCTTACGACACGTCTCTTATACACACACTCGGCTACGATTGCAGCCCCACACACACCTTTAACAATGCCCCCCCATGACACACACACACACACACACACACACACACAACATAGTACAGCACTGATGAAGGGTGTGTTGAGTGCTGATTAGTTGTCCGCCCACTTGCTTGCACGTGTCTTGGATTTTTCTGAAACTACATCAGCAGATCTGAGATGCTCTTTACTGCAGTGCACAGCTGTATTGTAACTGCATGTAATCAACACACTTTACTGGGGACTTTAAGACGTGTTTTTGAACATCTCCTCCTAAGAGAGGTCTTAGACTGATCGTGATTTTTTATCTCCATATATTACGCTAGATTCTGGCTTATCTGCATGTATATTTTTATATAGTGTCATTAGTAGAAACAGGTCCTGCTAGTTTATGTTCCTTCTGTTCTGAGAAGTTCAGTGAACTTCAGTGCGAATCACAGTACTTAAGGTATTATAAATACTTACAGACTGGCTACATGAGTGGTACTACTGCTCTGGTACATCTTGATCCCAACCTGTGTGGAGATTAATTTAACCCTTTCAATTCAGAGCAACTTTTGGGTGAAACCACATTGTGCAGCTCTGGCTTTTCTCTTTGACCCTGAGAGTAGTTTGTGTCTCCTCCTGTTTTGCCATTGAGTGTCAGAAACACTCTCTACACTGATCAGATTGTGTTCCTATGTGTGTATGTATGTGCGTGTGTGTGGTGCATGTCTGCATGTGCACAAGTGTGTGTGTGTGTGTGTGTGTGTGTGTGCATGGTGCATGCCAGCATGTGCACGTGTGTGTGTATGTGAGATCAGAGTAGGGGCTAGGTCTTTTTCTGCTGGAATTCTGGTCCTGAGAGGAATCCTGCCCCAGCATGGCCGTATCCCCAGGGGCCTGAACCTGAAGCCTGTAGGGGAGCACACCAGCTCTGACCACCCTGGAACCGCCAGAGCACGGAGCGACCCCAGCTCACAGCTCCCCAACCGCAGGCTCCACCCTTGGGCCGCGAGGTCAGTGCTAGTCAGCACAGTTCCAAAGTGTCCTGTTCCATACCGCCATTGTTCTCCGCTTGGCTTCACACTTGTTAGAGAAGCTTGTGTCAGGGTAAATCCTGTGTGAAATGGTTAGACACACTGGAGCTCCTCAGGAGAGTAGAGGCCTGGGGTGGGCATGACAAACTGAGCAAGATGCCCGAGATCTGGACCTTACCTGGAGCTCCAGGCTCCACTCGAGCTGGTACCAACAGAATACATGGTACATAGTTGTAACACCAAACAATAAACAGGGCAAAATGGGCAATATGAAAAATTTAGTATCGGCAACCTAATGCAATCAGCGCGCTGAAAGAATAACTGAATCTAGTCGATAGAAACTTGTGGGAATGTTCTTGTGGAAATACCTTTCGGATCTACTCAGTTTTATTAATTTGATGTCATGCAGGCTGGATTTGTGCAGGATTGTGAATCCAATATTGTGAAAATATACACGAATTCTGGCTTGAGCAGTTACAGCTTTACAGCTGTTTGGACACAAAGATCAGATTTTACTTTGTGATCAAACCACGGGGGACTCAATTTCCTTCACACCGTCTCAGTTTTTATAGGCAAAATGGCTTGTTTTTTCAGCTGAATATTGTATGTCTGAAAATACATCACTTTGACAGAGGGCAATTGGAGTCAAAGTAAGTAATGAAATCATATCAGTCATCAATCCATTTCAATAAAGCAAAAACCCAAATTGGGGGACACTGTTCACCCGCAGCCTCGTTCTCAGTGCTGTAAGGCCCACCATGCCAAAGCCTTGCACTGCTAATGAAGGGTTACCACTGAATCAGATAACACCACTGAATCAGATAATGGTCTGAGCTTCAGTAGCTCCTGGTTGGACCTAGTTAAAAGCTGGTGGTGAAAGCTAATGGGGTTTATTGGGTTGAGACTGTGTTCTAACGGGGTTCCTGCTCACAGGGAAAGTTAATGTGCAGGTGTGTGTGTAATACACAGGACAGAGCTCCATGTGGTACTACCACCATGAGTGTAATTTCTGCCCCAGTTGAATTTGATGTGTATGAGGTGTTATGAAATGTACTGTGTCACTTCACATTGCTTTAATATGAAGCACTTGGCATGTGTTTTTGGCACTGAATAATCTATGATACATACAATAAAACCTAAAGAACTTGTCTGCTGGGTGAAGTTTGCATTGTGTCCATTGTGGGAATAATCTGCTGTTATGCTCTGTCATCATGTGACTGTGCTGAGTGGAGAGTATCGGAGAAACCAAGCTCTTGGTGTGCTCAGGTCTCTCTGCTCACCGTGCAGGTCCTCGTGTGCTCAGGTCTCTCTGCTCATCGTGCAGGTCCTCGTGTGCTCAGGTCTCTCTGCTCACCGTGCAGGTCCTCGTGTGCTCAGGTCTCTCTGCTCACCGTGCAGGTCCTCGTGTGCTCAAGTCTCTCTGCTCACCGTGCAGGTCCTCGTGTGTTCAGGTCTCTTTGCTCACCGTGCAGATCCTCATGTGCTCAGGTCTCTCTCCTCACGACTCCTCCTGTGCTTGTCCACAGATCCTCCACTGCTCCGGTGCTGTTCCCCGAGCCATCAGCCTCCCTGTCTGGGCCACAGTGTGGCATCAGCCAGTCCTCCCCGAGGCAGTGCTCCCTGAGGCAGTGCTCCCCGAGGCAGTCCTCCCTGAGGCAGTGCTCCCCGAGGCAGTCCTCCCTGAGGCAGTGCTCCCAGAGGCAGTACTGCCCAAACAAGGCATTGTGAGGCCTTTGCAGGTTTTTAATCTTCTCTCTGGAACACCGTTTCAGACGCCGGCCTGCGCTCCTGGGCTCTGATCCACAGCCTAAAAAGCGTGCAGCCAAACCGACTTTGAGCCGCTGCCCATCTTGATAACAGTCACAAGACCACAGGTTTTACGCTCCAGTGTTTGTGGGAAACTTCAACATTAAAGCAGAGACTGTGTTACCGGAGCATCTTGCCAGTCTTCGCTTGGGTTGTTTGTTTATCTGTCATTCACTCCACCAGCGAGAAATCTTTTTTTGACATCTGCCGCGTTAAAAGTAAGTGGGATACGGTGTGTTGTTTGACGCAATCGCCAGTAAGAGAGGGCGATGTTTATTACACCAAAACTTCAGTACTCGGGCTCTCGGTATTTGACCTTGAAATCGCAGTTACGTTTGATTTCGCTTTGTCTGATAGGCTAGAAATCAGGCTCCCATTAACGGGGGCAACGCGCATGAATGCGTTCTGTTACTGGGGCGAGGGGCTGTATTAAGATGATGCTTGTAAGGTTCGGCTACATTTCAAATTAAGTATTTCAGTAAAGCAAATATGTGCTTTTGTGACTGTGTGCATTATGTGTGTTTAAATTGTATTTGTTTGGGTTTTGTAGTTTTTTGTTTGTTTGTTTTTAGAGCGGGCTTTGTTGTTGGTTATCTCAGAGTTAATGGCCTACTGTCAGTAAAAAGACAGTGCCCGTCGTTATTGATTCACCTGTTTCATAGCTAAATCGCAAAGATGAATAATTTCAGCGGTGATCTATTTACTAGAGTGTGGTTGAATCAAGCGAGCTCCAGTTACAAGAGAGGGCTACATTACCACGTGTGTTACAGAACACTCGTGCAGCGCAGTCATTCGGGACGCATAGGCGCTGTTTAGAGCAGCCGGAATCCCCTGACCCTGCGATCCAAATAACGGCGAGCGCTGTAAAATCCACCACAAAAGTTTAGCTTCAGGGAAAATTGCATAGAGCGAAATTTGATCTTCCGTTGGCTGCTGCAATTATCACAAAACTGTAACCTGTACTCACAGAGTCGGATCATGTGGTAGAGGTTGGAATTCGACACCTCGGGGGGTAAAGACTGATGTGTGTGAGCTACTTGATTTGTCACAAAAGCTCCTGGGTTTAGCGGAGGGAGGAAGGCTGTGCCCTGGTGTAGAAATTATTTCTACGAGAAGACCGGACTGCCTGTGGTGACACTGGCGGACACAAGTGATTACGTGCGGTAAACCAAACTAATCCACACATTGGTCGTAATTTTGTTGGAACCTTGGACTAACTGCCTAAAATTATGCCACCTCGTTCCAAGTCGAGGCGGGACACTGTGCGGAATACCGTTTCATCATCTCAGGATTGTTCGCAACTGCCAGTTCCTTCGTAACTACATTTTTACGCACAAGTCCATGACCGGAGAGGTCGCACGTGTCAGAAAAGGTAAGCTCCTCTTGATGTTTAAGCCGTTAAAGCTCTCTTGCAGCGTGTTTACTCTGTTGTTGTTTTTTTATATTGCATTTATGGGTGATAAGTAGCTCTTTCTGCAAGTGTATAATTGTTTATTTTGAAATGCATTATTATTGTCATTTGTTTAATTAATTGTGCATTATTATATTATGTATATTTCTCAGCTTTGTTTTTTATTTTAAATAAATGTATTCGGCATGTCCTAGTAATTTTGTTTTTATTTGTTTGTTTGTTTTTGGAAATTTAACGATAGACCTTTTGTAAGGGCGGGAAGTTGTATCATCTAATAGTGTAATTGCTGGGCTTGCCTCGACTGCTCGTGGATGTACCGCAGCCTGCATCGGAGAATCTGCAGATGTTCAACTGGAGCACATGCACGCGAGGGTTTGTACTGCGCAAAATGTAACATTAAGGAGGTCTCCGCTCTCGTTTCTTTTAAAGTTGCGTTGTGTCTTCTTTAAATAAGGATACTAGCCAAGAAGATCATGAAACACCTGTTACTATTCTGACTTTAGATGGGATCTTCATAAGCGGAGTGTTGGGCCACTGGAGATCCTCTGGGATTTTTAATCAAAAGTTAATTAGTTTTAGCCAAAGAAATAAATAAGAAAGCAAACTAGCAATGAAGCCACTGACCAATGTAGTGACGAGAGAAATGGAACGACTTCAGATATATACGAGTTTAGAATGGGCCTATCAAGACTTCGTGTCTTAAACTTTATCTTTCTCTTGGATGGTGAACTCGTTTGCCCAAGAATAAAGGTTACAGCTTGGGAATGAGTATGAAGATACACCCCCCCCGCCCCCTGAAATAAACCTTCAGTTTTAATCAGATGTGATTTGTCATATGTGAGATTTCATTTCAGGTGATCAAAGTGCTGAGTTTAGTCGCATACATATCAGTGCCACGGTGCGTGCTAACGAATGTTCCGCGCGAGTTTTCCCGGCGACTAAAGCCGCCCTTAAGTTGAAAGCAGTCGTTCATGCTGGATTGCTGGTACTCTGAGCTCGTCCAGGTGCGCCGATTCATTTCTTGTCAGTTCCATGAAGCTGGAACAAATCAAGCACACAGTGAACCCCTCCCTTTCCCCAAAGTGTCTTTCTTTCCGAATTGGTCGAGAATTTTAAATAGAGTCTTACGCATGTGCTTCTAACCTGTTAAGACTGTTTTCCATTTAGCAGACCCTAACCCCTCAACTAAAGCCCCGATCAAATGTATTTTTGAGTTCTTGGGAATACCTAGAGTCTCATCTCAATAGGCCTGTGACGGCCTTGATATTTTTGCGTATTTTAATATTTAGCAGTGGAAATAACTTCTACTTAGTTCTAACGCAATCTTACTATTAATAATACACTTAGGCGTACTAATTAATAATAGACATTTTTTTTCTTAGGCAGCATCATCAAAAGGCAGACAGTTAACGCAGCGCCAGTATTAGTTACTCTGTTTACATGTTGCCATGACTTTTATGACTACAGGCCATGATCGGCGCAGACTGGACATCTTAACTTCATCTCGTATTATTACTCCTTCAGTATTGCCGAGTAATTTTTGCGTCAGTATTGCTGAGATTACGTTTAAACTTCGACAGAGCCAATTTACCTGTTTAAATAGTTTTTCGCATTTCGCTTTCCACAAGCCATAGATTCTGTTTGTTCAGAAGCCGCTTTATGTAGCCAACATCGACATTAACAACAGAAAAGGTGTGGGTAGACCATTTTATGGAAGACGGCCAACCTAATCATAGCGCGGCAGTCTTCCACACTTGGAGCCGCGTGCCGTCGAGTTGGGTAGCATTCCTGCGAATGATCGCCAAAGTTTACGCAACTGGCCAGTTTACTAGCATGGAGATTTAGGGTGCAGTTGGGTACGTGCTATGCTATTACCTCCCCCAAATCACAGAACTCTGATTCCTATGATGCTTGAGACACTTTATTGGAAAAAATCGAAAAAGGTGTCTCGGCAAGTATACATGTATCCAGTGTAGCTGCTGGATCAGAGAGGAATCTCATCTAGTGTAGATGACTGGAACAGAGAAGAACCTCATCTTTTTGTGTTTTTCTGACTAATGTATAAAGCAGGAGATTATTATTATTGCTGCAGAATTGCGACAGTTTATTGCCGCAGTTTATTAATGTCATAGATTAAATCGACGAGTGTGCATTTGTTTCTGGGCCATTTTCTTAGTAGTAAATGGCTGTTAATGTGATGTGGAGGTTGTGGTGTGAGACGGAAAGATTATTCTCACAGAATTACTGCAGTCGCGCGTTCTTAATGACTGCGGGCTTGAGTGACAGCGCGGATTGCTTTACGTTACAGTGCAGCCCTCATTAATGGCGCTGCTGGCCTTACAGAAGGAGGATCTTCATCTTACGGAGAGTCTGATTCTCTCACCTACCTACAGTTTAAAGATATACAAGGTGATAGACGAACATGATCAGGACACAGATACTGTGTAATTGTGTGTACAAGTATACACACACACATACACACACAGAGTCATGGGCCAACAATAATAACTTACATGACTTCACTTTTTAAAAAATTTGTGTAGTCACTTCATTGCATGTAAAGCGAACGCCAAGCCTATTAGAGGGTTTGGTAAGAGAAAAAGAAAGAAAGTTTTTCTCCTATGATTGATCTAATTGATCAAACGCTATGAGGAAACGTTATACTTGCGCAGGAACGCGAGTCCAGTGTGAACGAGTTGATCTTGTTGAGGTTTTAATTTATTCTGTGCTGTCTGTGTTTGTGTTTGCGTGTAAGTCGTTCATCAGCAGACCTCCCAGGGATTTCCCCACACCACTGCACCCATTCAGCAGGATAAAGCAGCACTTGAGATCTGGCTCTTGGAGCTGAATCAGCAGTTGGAGTAAGAATGTAAAAGTGCAAATGTGCTGTTGATCAGAATCGGAAATTAAGTTTCTCCAAAAAAAAGAAAAAAAGAAATCTGATTCCATATGTTAAAAGCTTGTGAAATGTAGAGTGGTTCTAATGGTGGCTGTTATTCATCAACATCTTAAGTCGTGTCACATGTGAACAGTTCTCCCTTCATCAAGAGGGCAGCAGGAAAGGCATTAGAAGGAGGACTGGTGAGGCAGAGCAGTGAACAGCTTGGCAGAAACAGTTTGATTCCTGTTGCTTTAATGTCTGAAGCTAAGAAGATGGAGCAATGTGCACATCAGTGCATGAGTTACAAACACAGCACTTTGGAATGTTCCAGAATCACATCGGAGTAAACAGAAGCGACTGTCCCCTAATGCATGTTTCTTTCTCTCTCTCACACACACACACACACACACACACACACACACACACACACACACACACACACACACACACAAACAAAAAAAAAAACA
>JAOXYF010000018.1:846812-880189 GCA_028565775.1 Sternarchorhynchus goeldii | reverse complement strand
CCCCCCCCCCCCCCCCCCCCCAGAACCCAGAGTTCATCTTCATGTTGAGCAGCAAAGCCGGAGGGTGTGGCCTGAATCTGATTGGTGCAAATCGGTTGGTGATGTTCGACCCGGACTGGAACCCGGCCAATGATGAACAGGCGATGGCAAGGGTGTGGCGAGACGGTCAGAGGAAGACGTGTTACATCTACCGTCTGCTATCGGTGAGAGAGAGAGAGAGGGAGGGAGACGCACACACACACACACACACACATACACACAGAGGGAGACACAAAGATAGAGAGACTGCAGGGAAGCCAGTATAGCCTGCAGTAGTTAGTGACGTGTTTTAAAGCAAGTGTGCGTTGGTCTGCAACATGTGTTTTCACTGCCATCTTGATTAAGTAACTACATGAACCAATATTTTAATTCATATTTTTAACATTGTAAGCCAGCATCTTGTGATTAGTAGCATAGGTGTTATTTTCATACGTCTGATTTCAGTACGTGTTGATTTGTGTATTTCTACATACTATTGTATCTGTGTGTGTGTGTGTGTGTGTGTGTGTGTGTGTGTGTGTGTGTGTGTGTGTGCGCACGCGCGTATAGACGGGCACCATCGAGGAGAAGATCCTACAGAGACAGGCCCATAAGAAAGCCCTGAGCAGCTGTGTGGTGGATGAGGAGCAGGATGTGGAGAGGCATTTCTCACTGGAGGAGCTGAGGGAGCTGTTTACCTTGAATGAGGACACACTCAGTGACACACATGACAGGTGTGTGTGTGTGTGTGTGTGGCGTAGGTTAGGAGGCTGCTAACTGATGGTGTGTGCACGTGTATATTCCATACACTGTAACCCTTCTCAATGAGCACAGACTGGCCATCATTAACATGTAGATGAGTTTTATATCTTAAAAATAAATTGATGAATAACTAAAATTATTGTTCTTTTAACCCGTGATGGTCGTTTCAGTTCAAAAGTGCGCACTTCCCTTTGTGTCCTCCGTTTTAACGAGAGTTTGAATCAGCCTGGTTAGGGTAACCCTAACCCTAACCCTAACCCCACTGCGCAGGTTCCGTTGCCGGCGGTGTGTGAACGGTCGTCAGGTGCGTCCCCCCCCCGAGGACGCAGACTGCACCAGCGATCTGTCTTGTTGGCACCACTGTGTGGACAAGAGAGGCGTGAGGGACGCCGTGCTCCAAGCCTCCTGGGACGCTGCAGTCTCCTTCGTCTTCCACCAGCGCTCGCACGAAGACCAGAGAACCGTCTGAACCCCGGAGCGTAGGCTGCCAGGTGGTGTGTGTGTGTGTGTGGAGGTCATTAGGTCAGAGTGGGTGGAGTCTGAGAATTGTGTTTATCATGCATATAAAGTCCCTTTTCTTTAAAAAAAAAAAAAAGTATATTTTTTTATTTATTGTGTAAATACATGTAAATAATCTTGATTAAAATAATATCTACATCCTGTATTGTTTGTTGTATTGTTCACCTATTTCAGATCTGAATAATTGACGTGTGTCTTTTCAGGTTGAGCAATCCCAGAGTGCTCAGTGCTTAATCTGTGGAATAATGTCCTGATTATTTCCCTTAGAAATAAGGGAATTGTAAATAACATACAATGACCATAAAAAATGCTGCTACATCTTACAATGGCTTCTTTTGGCAAACATAGTTTACCTTTTTAGTAAGGCAAAGGTTTGGTCTTGTTTTCTTTCTAAACTTGACCTTCTGACCAGTGTTACAGCAGCAGCTATGTTGAGCATTTATTACTGAATAGTGTAAATAACATTCACTGATGCTGATAAATCTATGGCCAAATGGATGGACAAGATGGATGGCCTGGCCAGCAGAGGGCTGCTAATGTTGACAAATATGTGCAGATTACACTGTATGCAGTGAAAATATTGGTTTGGTATTACTGAATTTATTGGATATATTTTTCTTTTCTGTTCTACAGTATATTGCACTGTGAGACTGCACAAATGGCACAGTACAGTAAACCTCTTAAGACGTTGGATGAAATATGATGTTTTATTCACCAAAGGTTAAATGATGTGCTGAGGTGTGTTTCAGAAGCAGACTGCGTTTTTTTTTTTTTTGAAGAGGTTGAAATGGTACTGATACAAGTGTGAAGCCAGATGTAAAAAATTGTACAAAAATAAAAGTGTACATCAATGCTTAATGGTAACATGAGAAACAAGGCCTTTAATGACCTTGTAAATACTCTTAATGAAAGATTTTAAGCAACACAATTGAAGTATCTGGAATTCCTTCTCCTTTGTTTGGGATATCCAAGGATTTCATACACCACTGTGATCGTTTTTGTCCACACTGCAGGAAGCTCTGCTGTGACTGGCTAGGGTTATGTTGACGGTAAACTACCTACAACACACCTGTACCCGCACATCCTGCAGGTGAGAAACTGCATCTGGTGGAGTGGTCTGGCGGTGGAGGAGGAGCGTACATCTCCTCACATCACACTCACGTGATCTGCCATAGTCAACCTGGAGTCCCAGTCATCAGTCAGAATGTTACAGTACGGCAGGAGCTTTCTCAGGGCTTGACCCTTCAACTCAGGGTCACGATCGAGGGGGTTAAAGCGAAGGTCCAGCGTTAGTCGCTGGGCAGGCCGACAGACGTCCATCTTCTGACTGAACTCCAGTAGGTCAGCAGGTAGAATAAAGTTGGAGCTGTAGAGAAGATAAAAAACGAGGCAAACCTTCACCGGTATGAACACCAGACGGAAATATCCCAAAGAACTGGATCACAAAAGCCATACTACCTCAGGTCTAATTTTGTTATTTTGCTGGAACATTCTCCTAAAAACAGATCTGCTATCTCGATGACACTTGTTGCTGTTGAAACAAAGTTTCAGCTTTTAAGGTACATCTCTATAAGACGGCCGAACATTCTCTGTTGAGGTGATGTAACTCACCTAACCGGTTCTGAGACAGTGACAGAGAGCGGAGAGAAGACAGCCTCTTTGCTACTTCCACAAACGGCACCAGGAAGTCCTTCTTCTCTGTGCATTTTTCAAGCAACCTGCAGTCCTTCAAGGACAACTCTGAAATCATGGATGTACAGTCAAACTGGAATAAAAATAAAAACCAAAAAATTAAGCTGTAGACAATAGCGATATTCTACATTACCCTCCAGAATGGAGTTCTCTAGAAGATGAAGGATCTCTTGGTGGCAGTCTGCCAAGCTTACGTCTTCCAAAGTAAGTTCTTTCAAGAGAGGGTTGAACTCTAGAAGGGGAGAAAGGTTCATGGATGTTACATGGAAGATCAGAGTGTCTCCAGTACTGCAGGTGTCACGTCATGTCACCCTGCCCGCCGTAACCCGGAACGTTACCCAGCAGCGTGTGCAGCAGAATGCGGGCATGACACACTCCCACAACGTGAAGGCTACGAAGTGCCGGAGCGTGTTGAAGCACGGCAGGAAAACTCTCTACCGTCATCTGGATCTCTGATGATTTCAACGAGAGTTTTTCAAGAGACAGTTCTGTATAAAATAAAAACGAAACAAAAAAAAAAACATAACTGTTTTGAAACCGATCCGATGCCAGGCACTGTACATGGTGGAATCTTCAGTAAATTCACAGTAAATTAAGAAACATTACTAGTATTAAACTGCAGACTGTGAGTCCACGTGGAGGTGGAGTCCCGGGGCGGATTGATGTCCAGTGAGAGGCTGTACAGTGTGGGACAGGCATTCAGCAGACTGGCCAAGAGACTGCTGCCACACACATTACCAACACTCAGGTCTCTCAGGCAACAGCACGAGCTCCGAAAAAGCTTGGAGAGGGACTCCACCAGGTCAGCCACGTCATTCTCCCAGAGGGGCTCTGAATACAACAGAGATAACGTCACCAACATGGTAAGAGGACATACAAATAGTATAAAAAAATATATATATATCAGCCTTGTGTGACATAAGGTTGGCAAAATATGAATAAATATACTGTCATTATATTATGGATGTCATAGATCATAATAAAAGTCCATGACATAATAAAAGCCTGTTGTAGATTGACTTTACAGGGCATCTATTGAGAACATTTAAGATTATTCAAGATGGTTATAGCACACAGGAAAAAGTGCTGACATTGGTTAAAAAACAATAGACTGGGCATCTAAACACATATGTTTTATGTAAAATAAAAAATCTAATTTCCTGCTTACGGCTGCAGTGGAGATGAAAGGACCGAAGACTGAGGCAGGAGGGCAGGAGGTGGGACACTGTACTCAGGGCAGGAACCTCCAGGTCCAAAGACTGAATCTGCCCCTCAGGACACTTCGCTTCAGGACACCTCCCATCAACACCGCAGGAGGGGGAAAATCTGCTCCCCAGCTCCTCGTCTGTGAGCAGATGCAAACGAGGACGTTTGGCTGCAGCAGATCCCTCTTGCGTCCAGAGGTTTTCTTCATGAGAGCACCCCGCAGTTGCTGAACGGGTCCAGCAGGGGTCTCTACATCTGGACATAACCCAGCCCAAGATGGAGCGATCAGGAACTCTCCTCAGAACCACCTCCTTAACCGCCCCATGGTCGAGGAGGCGATGAAGCACGAACAGGATGTCTGCGCGTCCATGTCTGAGCAGAGTCCTGCCGTCCAGCAGTCTGAGGGTCCTCACCCCCTTCTCCATAATGGAGAGGACGGGCCGCAGCTCCTCTGAGGCCAGACGTCTGCACACGTCATGGGCGGTCGTCTGGAGAGAGAGCGCTCGCACGTACTGGGCCGACACGGAGAGGACCTCGTGTGCGCTGACGTTTGGTAAGGAGTTCTGCACTAGGTTCTGTCTCAACAGGATCGTGTGGAAAAAACTCTCCAGGCACTTCTGCTTCCAGTCCGCTTCAGGCGGCATAAACTGAAACAAGGAAATTGATAGTTCTGTTGGCAAAATCAGAGTTCTGTCACCTTACACCTACATCGGCAGAGCTGGGGTGTCTTCAACAATACAGAGTAACAAGGGAAATTACACAAAACCTTCAGTTTGCAACGCCATGTATGATTCAAGTCCCTCCACTTTGCTGCCCAAGCAAATGACGCAGAGACTCCTGAAATTGTAAAAGAGCATCTGGAGTTGATGGCTTAGATGGACATCCAGAACATACGAACTGGCAGAAGTAGATTATTGTTGAACTCATGTACTGGCTATTTAGCTCATGTGCTGACGTCAGGAATCATGTGTTGACGTCAGGGATCATGTGTTGACGTCTACCTTTACGATGTGCAGCCTTTTCGATTCTGTCCAGGTAGAACATGTTCAGATGAGGCATCAAGTCTTTGAGAAGTGAAGCTGGCAAATCTACAAGACAGGCTGCACAATTAAAATCTGGTAATGTTTCAAATGCTTTGTATTAACAAAACAAAAAAAAACAACAACTAATAGCTAGAAACACACTACACTTATTGCGCCTGGTCGTATGTTTCGTTCAGTTGATTGTCTTAAACTAGCTGCCACTAAAATCCCGCTGTCGTTCGTGCTATTTGGAGGATTTTATTACCACATGCTTGCTTTTCCAGGACATCCATGTGATGGGCAACTTTCTTGATGCATAGCTGCACGAGCGTGGAGCTTTCGGTTAATGTCCCCGCTTTAGCCATTCGTCAAACTTCCAACTCGACTTTCTTATGAGGTGGAAACCTCAAATACAAGCGACATGTTAACTGGATCCGGGCGCACAAAAAGGTATGCTGACCTGACATACACACACAGACTACTAACATACAAGGACATTTCGTTTACATCGACTCATCTTTAGCTCTTGGCGGGAAGCAGCTATGTGAAGACAGATATCCAAACATACTTCAGTAAGATAGATTTTCCGCAATGACCACCAGTCTTCAAAATAAAAGCCTCAAAGCGCTACAAATTGCCATATGGGTAAATGAAAGAACTATTCCGACATAAAAGGCTTACGATTTATACAATAAATTTACGATATTAAAATATTCACCGATATTTAATAAAATAATCTATAGTGTCAATTACATCAGCACAAAACCACAGGAAATAAATTAGCAACTGCATTGGAATACAAGGTATTTTTTTCTGCAAGGTTAAACACTTATGGGGAAAATTGTCAGATTGTCCTCATATTACATACTAGAATACTGTGCCTTTACCTAGTTCATCTACCATAATTTTTGTATTTATTATATTTGTGCTGTACAAGGATCTTGTGTTTGTAATTCAAACGCAATTTAAATTTGACTATGACTTCATACAATTATTGTTATAAAAATACCACAAAACATCAAGAATTACACAGATTAGAGATTTTATTTTAGAAATGTACACAAGTTAATCAATGTAAACACACTGGTGTTGGGTATGGTAGGGTGGATTTGCTGTCACACTGTCAGCAATCACACCACTGCACATAAATAACATTGAAGATCCAGTGTGGATACTGACAGGGCATCTAGTGAGGAGGATGTTGTGGACTTCATTTTAGTGAATGAAAGAGCTGGTGTGCCACCTGGAAACAAAACAAAAATAAAAGTTACGGTCCAATAAGTGTGTAACGGCACTGCCTGCCTTCATTGCCTTATTTCTTCCAAGTGTTACAGTTTTTTTTTTTTACAGAACTGCAGACACAGCCATATACACAAAGTACGAATTCAACAGAGCTTAGGGTGTCATCTAATCTTTCCCAATGTTTTGATACTCTTTGATTTGCTAGGACCACCTCCCACCCTCCAGCAAAAAAAAACAACAACAAATAAACAAATATTTATGTTCTGTTTTCATTTTTATTCATTTGTATGTCTTTTCAAGCATAGAGACTCTACCCCCATATGAGCATGGGTAATCCGTCAGGAGAGACTTCTCCTTTACCAGCATGGGTATCGGGACACTGGACAAAAGCATTTTACACAGCACAACTACCCATCTTAAAGGCACGTTTTGGATGAGATCTACAGATACAGTTTTACGAGGCACACATTAGATGAGATCTACAGATACTGATTTATAAGATGAATTTGGGGCTGATCAAATCAATCAAGCCACCAGAAGGAACACCCAGATGTTGTAATGATACAGCTACACCACTGTGACCCCCTTCGCCCTCCCACATATTAAAAGCCCAGCTGAAGGGGAGGCTATACTCACACAGTGCTCTCGTGCATGCAGGAAATCGAAGAGCTCCTCTGTGCAGTCCTCGGTGGTCTCTGAGCGGGAACCCACCCTGGTCTCACACAATTCCAGCTTCTCCCGCGTGTGAGCACAATGCTCTGTCTGTTCACATTTCTGTCTAACTGTCTCTAATGGGTCCTACGTGCACATAGAAGAATCACATTAACATATTATTCACATTCTAGTGATATTTTGAAAGGACTTTTACAGCAACACATCATTTTAGCCTGCTGCTTAGCATGGCACCTAAATAGCAAACAAATATATTTCGCCAACATACCACCATTTCTTCCTCCTCCTCTTCATCCTGTATGGAAAAATTGGACATGCATAAGACATAAGAATTAGAATTACTGTTCAGTTTCTGTACAATACTAAATGACCTATCAATGACCTTCCAGATTCGATGCACAAAAATGAATCACTTTTTTGCATTTCATATTTTTATTCTTTATAAACGACAAAGGACTGCCGGAGATGTGCTGACGAACTGCAGACCTACGTATAAACGCGCCTTAAAATGAACATTTAGAGTAAGCTAATTAAACACAAGCACGATGTAGAAAAGATGTGCACTGCTTTGGTTCCGATCTATATAAACAAAAACCTGACACGCCATGACTATACTGGAGCGTAACGTTCCTATATTGGAATCCATTAGAAGTAATGCACTACGATGCTCGATACCATCAAAGTTAACGTCAAAGCAGCAGTTGTTGGGCTAAAACAAACTCTAAATGAGCGAGTTAGCTAACATAGCACAGCACAGCATAAAGTGAAAAGCGTTGCTGCCTCAACCTTAACGGCACCAGTGCCACTATTACGAATTTGATTATAGTAAGTTACGATTTTGTTTTGACCGCTGTAATAGCACAGAAAATATGAAAGCAGTCATCTAGCGATGGTTCACTGCCTTGACTTTTGTCACGCAATAACGAGTCCAACTAGCGTTACCACCTATTCCATGCTAGCAAAGACGACAAAGCCGCACCTGGCTGATTTACTAGATATGTGCGTTTATGAAAAGCTGTGATTTTTTTTTATTACAATTTATAAATACGTACGTACCCCTTGAGGATCCCCGTTTGCGATCATTTTATCCTCAAACACCATGGTTTCAGATAAGTTACCCTACAACTTGCTACCAGAAGGACGACGGCCAGTGGAGGACAAAATGTGTGCAATGTGAAGACACATTTCCGGTCGTTTTCTGGAAGCGAGGTCAAAATAAAAGTGCCAATAAAAACGGATTATTTTGTTCATAGAAAACGCATTCAGGGTGAATTATTTTTCAAACATGTTAACAATGTGTACGTGTGGATATGTACTTTAAGAATGTGGAATTAATGTAGAAAGGTTCTATAACGGCCAATAGCAGAAGGATAACACAGATTTACTTGAGAGTTAAATGGGTAATAAATAATTAGAATGACTGAGTTAGTACATGCCATGTACCTGCCATATACATACTGTGTGATTCACAAAGTATTCAGACCCATTTACTAGTTGCACAAATCACCCATATTGCTGAAAATGTGGTTTTATAATTTTGGAAACAGGTACAATTAGCTGTCCAAGAAAAGACCTGGAAGTGGCAATTCAGACTTTACAAACATAGAAGTGTTTAAATAACAAATCTTATTACATCCAGAGATCTTTCAACTCAGTACGTTTTTGCCAAGCAGAAAATGTTACATAACAATATTAATTAATTAGTTTAAAAAGAAAACCAACAAAACATTAAAGTTCATAAAAAAATCAGTTAATTAAAAAATTAAAATACAATAAAAGATGGAGTAAAATAGAAACAGCTATGTAAGTGCAAACTGGATGACAGATCTTTCATCTTGTCTACAAAGGAGGAGAGAAAACCAGTTAGATATGTTAAAGATTCACACAAAAGAGGAAACGGCGTGTCACAAAAAACGCAAGTAGCTCCATTTCAGACAGCCTTTTCATGCTTCAGTTTTTAAATACATCTCTACGACACTGACAACGTCATCTTGTGACTTGATGAGTTCTGAGGGAATGGACCCTGCCGTCTCACTTCTCATTTTCATAAAATTGATAAAAGATAGACTTTTCAATGATTTTATTACATGGATTGAAATGCAGATGCCCCCATAACCCTTCGTACACAATGGGAACAGGAAGTGCAGTGGTAACCTGCTCTTTGCTGCAATGTAAATGTACTGTTTGTAAGGGAATTTAATGATCCATGATTCATGTTAAATCTCTCTCTCTCTAGGTAGACTAGTTGGCGGTCAGGCTGACACCAGTCCTACTGACATCTAAACTCTTTTAGACTGTCCTTCGGCATATACACAACACCCTTCCTATCTGACAGTCGGTCTGACTCAGATCCGAACGTAATCCAAACACCTCCTTAGTGGAGGTCACTTCTTGGTGTTTCTCACCCCATCCATAAGACCAATCATCGAGTTGTTGATTGCACCTTAGACCAATCATGCCACCCCACACCATGACTCTCTTCTTCCACATCATCTCTTTCTTCTCTTTAAACTTCTATATTGTTAATAAACTTTAGAGCATCTTCTTGACACCTGTGTGTGTTGTGAATTTGTTCTCCGAGATCTCGTACCGAGGCATACTGAGCGCTAAGCTAATTTCTGGTCGAACCCTGAAGGTACTCTGTGTCAGTTGGACTGAACAGAGGCTAAAACTTAACACCACCTCTTAACATTTAAATGTTTCATGTCTCATTGACCGAACTGTGTGACAAAGGGGTCATACATCCTTGTGTAGTGGGGTAAGGGTGGAGCTGGGAGGATATGTCCAGAATTCCTCATTGGGGGGGTAATCAAACTGATCCATCTCTCTATGGGGTCATAAGTCACAGACAGAAGGTGTAGTGTATACTACTGCTGAATCCTTAAATGTTAGGAAGGTGAAATCTGCAGGATCGGGTCAGGTTTGATGAGTGACAACTGGCTGTCAAGTTATGTTCAGACTATAGGCAGTTTCAGATGGTAATACCAGTAGGGTCTCATAAGAAACAGCAAGGTCAAGGTGATTCAGAGTCCGTGGGATATGTAGAAGTTCAGTTTTACTAAGAATAAGCTTCAAGTGGTGGGCTGTCAATGAAGCAATGTCCATCAAGCATGCTGAAATGCATTCTGAAACTTGATCAGAAGGAGAAAGGGAAAGAGTTTGTTGGGTGCCATCAGTGTAGCAGTGATGGGAGACGCAGAGTCTACAGGGATTGGATGTGGATCCTTTCCATGACTCTTAATAGAACCGGCCCTCCAGGTAGGACAGGAACCATTTCCATGCAGAACCAGTCATGCCAAGGCTAGAGAGAATGGAGAAGAGAATGTTGTGGTTTACCATGTCAAAAGCTGCTGAAAGGTCCAGGAGAATCAGGACAGATGACAGTTTGGCAGCTTTAACAGTGTAAAGCTTCTGTAAAGCAGTGCCTGGTGCTGGGCTGATGGGGATCATGGACAGGTTCTGGGTGAGGAAAACAGATCATTGATCAACAGATCATTGCTCTGTAAATAATTTGGAGGAAATGGAGAAGTGATACAGGTTTGTAGTAGTTTATTGGAGACGTCAAGTGTGGTCTTTAGGACGAAGAATTGATATCAGGCTCATCAAGGAAGTTCTCTTGGGAGCCTGTAGAGTGGAAAATGATGATATGCCTTTAAGTGGGTTAAAACAGTGTGATGCTGTGAAATTCTAAGGAAGAGATTGAAAGAGCTGAGAAAGTGAAAAACCAACACTTGAGACAACAGTAACCCTGTGCCTCCACCCCCGTCAATACGACAGAATGAGTGAATGAAAAGGCGGAGGACAGGACAGCCAGAGTCACTGAGTTCTCAGGATTGATCCAGGTCTCCGTCAGAGCCAAGAAGTGTAGTGAGCGCAGGGATGCTAGGGAAGAGATGAAGTCAGCCTTCTGGACAGCAGACTGACTATTCCAAATCCCTCCCATCACCATGGTCTGTGATGGTGCTGAACTAGAAATGCCTTGAATTTAATATTATCTAGACAAAATGATTAAACTCAGATAATAGGATAATCCAAGAGAAACACCAAAGCACACTAAAAATCTGAAGCTACAGTCCTAATTTATCAGGTTCAGTAAGTACTATGTTCGCCCCACCAGTTCACACCTTGGGCCTAGACAAAACCACACCTGTTGGGAGTAATTACAGTTAATGACAGCTGACTAGCAACTTGGTCCAGACAAATCTTGAATTTAAAAACTGAAGCAAAAATGAAACTCTGAGCCTACCTTAACCAATTATAGGATAGTCCAAGAGAAACATCCAGGCATGCTAGTTGTCTGACGATTTGTTTGTTGACATGAACACCCAGGTATTAATTTCTCAATGTCTAATCCCTGAATGTTCACTGTTGTGGTCTGAGTTGTTCTCTTCCTAAAGTCAATCACCAACTTCTTTGTGTTGCTGGTGTTTGATGCTGGTTTACCTCATACCAGGTAACAGTCCTTGATGTTTTTTAACAGTATTTCTGAAACAGTATTTCAGTTTGTTCCCATCGGATGATAGCTGTGTAATCTGAGAACTTCTGTAGATAAGTGTTCTGTGTTGTGTCTGAAGTCTGATGTGTATAAAGTGAAAAAGAAAGGAGAAAGCCTGAAGCCTTACAAACTGTGATCTGTTGGTGAAGTACTTGATGATCCATTCAGCCAGATTGTGGTTGACGCCTGCTTACTCTTTCTTTCACATGAGCAGTGATCTTTGCCCCAGGTGAATGACTGCATTCACAACACCTGCAGTGGGCCCAGCTTTGGGTGAGCTGTGTGTTCATCAGGGATCACAGATGGGTGAGTACAGTCCTCTTCATGGTCTTCATCAAGTGCAAGTTTGGGTCACAGGTCTGAAATGGTTTGGCTCCCTGGGTGTACCATCTTTTCCATTCAAGTTCAGACTCATGTTGAACACTTTATTCTGGCTCTGCATTTCCTCCTCTTCCTCCTTGTTTCCTAGGGAATCTCTGGTCTATCCACAGACCTCCATGTAGCTCAGCATGAGTAGTTGTTCCAGGGTGTGAACAGTAGAATCAATATAACCGGAATCAATATAAAATGAGTGCAGAAAGGAAAAAGAGGGCTGCTGTAACAGGCTGTTGCATTTTAGCATCAAAAGTTTATTTGCTTATGAAAAATAATTGGAAAAATAAAACATAACTCAAAACGAGTTTTGAGTGTTTGCTGTGGACAGCACTGTGTATTTTTTGTTAGATCTAAAGAAAGTTTTAATCAGGTTATAGCTACGTATTCTGGTTTTAAAAGAAATAATAAACCAGTTGTATCTTGCCAAAAATGTATCATAAAAAGCATAAACATACCCTTAAATGTCTGCTCTGCATGCTTCATGGACTTTAAGCATGGTATTTCAAGATGAGGTTTGAAGTAGTCAAGGTACAGAGTTGGCTTTGACCATCATCGTGGTCAAAAAGGGACATTTTTGGCTTGGTAGACAAGCATCAATATTTTAAATCTGATGTGGGCAGCTACTGGAAGCCAGTGAAGGTACCGCAGAAGTGCAGTGATGTGAGAACTGTGGGAGATTGAAGACGAGTCATGCTGCTGCATTCTGTATCAGTTGTAGAGGCCTGACAACCCACAGAGGAAGACCAAGTAGCAGTAGTCTATCTTTGAGATGACGAAGCTGCAGAAGTACCATGGTGGCTTTCTGTGGAGTCCTTTGTAGCCAAGTCCTTTGTATGCTACAAAGAAGAAATCTGCAGGACTAGGTTTGAAACAAGATGAGTGACGGCTGGTTGTCCACAGTTATACCCAAGCAACAAGCTGCTTCAGACGCCGATACCAGAAAGTTCTCAAAAGACGTGTTATCCTGTGGTACTAAGCGCTTCTTTCTAGGAGGGCTGTGGAGTCCAACACTGTTGGAATAGTCTTTGGCAACAAGAACGCCGCTTCAACTCAAATAAGATATCCGTTTACTTGGAATACATCATGTCCAGCCTCAGCATAGTTACTGCAATACACTAGGATCTCTAATTTTTTAAAATCAACATTCACTAGCAATTTTCAATCTTTTGCTTCACACCTTCTACCTGGTTCCAGAACCGAGGAGTGACTGTTTCATTGTACATCAGCTGTCATGTAGCCTTCTATAGCACTGGTAAAACCTGGGTGGTCTTGAATGCAGCAAGGAAATGTCCTGAGGAGAAATGGAAGCAGATTTTAATTGTCTGGAATAAAATATAAGGAATGGGCTCCAGAGGACATGTCTTATGAATCACTAGGGGGCACTGCAGGTCCATGGAAGTGAAGCTGTGAAATCTGCTTTAAATTAAAAATGAAGTTTTGGTAAACCTAGACCATTAAAAGACCTTGGGATGGTTTTAATGTACACAGGGAGTAATGTCTAGGGAAGGTTAGAATATTTTGGGTTCAAAGTTTAATAGTTGGACACAAAGTTCTAGGAAGTCAGGTTATCCACACGTTCAGCTAGTAACACTACAACTACTAGGGTCAGAAGAGAATGGAAGATTTAACACTAGTCCTGTTCAGTGATTTGCATAGTCCTTATAGAAGGATCACCATTTTCCACCTGAGGAGAATGTGCAGTACTGTGGGATTATTTGCAAATATCTCGAGTGACTAAGAATGGAACACATGGCCTCCATTTTACTCAACACAATGAAGCAGGTTCGTCCTCAAAGGCAAAGGTTTCATATTGAGAAGGGAAAAGAGGAGGAATACAATGACTATTTGTTTTTTAAATGTTTGTACTTTGTGGATTTTGAGGCTGTATTTTGTTGAAATAAGTCAGTATTAGTGAAAACATCAACTGTGCTTTTGTGAACCCGTCTTTCCTATTGTTTGCTGTGAAGGAGGTAGTTGGTATCATACAAATGTAGCATAGTGATAATCTTGGAGAGAGCCTCTCGTTTAGCTTTGCTCCTCCTGTGTCTGGTCAACAAGGATTTCCCCTCTGACTAGAAGCAGAGCTGGAAGGTGGGTGACAGCAGCTGGAGCTCGGGGGGGGTGAGTCACGGGCTTCTGCAGAAGGACGGCCTCTACACCTGGAGCAGTATCCTGATCCTCCCGAAGGTCGAGTGGCTAATGGACTCTCAGCCTCCTGTCAGAGAGACGCTGAGCAGAAAGCAGTGCCCTGATGAGTGAACTCTCACAATCCTTTTTTTACTCTACACACTTCTCTCTACATCTTCTGCTTCACTGGTCCGGATGTTTTTATGCTAAAAACAAAAAATACAAAAATTTATATATACGTTTTTTTTTTAAGATTACAAAAACATTGAATGTTATCCAAGGCCAGAATTTATAAATAACCAAATTACCAAAGGACTGCATTTTTCACACATGGAATTTCTAATGGAGCACTAGCTGTTACAAGCTAAAGTTCAGTAGCATTTTGTTTACTCCTTGATCCCTGCCCACAATCCCTGCTTACTGTCAGGATCACCAGCACTTCATCCTCTGGCCACCAGAGGTCCCACTCACTGGAATATTAGGACATTCCCATCTGTTCCCAATTCTTCCCTGATTATCCGCCTACTTAGTCTCTCCGTTTTTGTCAACAGGTGTGGAGTCTGGTGAAGTATTGCATACTAATCGGTCTATTCTCTGCCTGTGGTTGCTGTTATTTATTCATTGCCTACGTGTTTATTGTTTATGTCTCAGCCTGGCCCTTTTTTTTTACCTTTTGCCTGTGCAGACTGATTTTTCCTGGTTAATGAACTCCTGCCTGTTCAGTTATTCTCTACTGCCTTTGTATTAAAGTCTGTTTTCGCCTGCAAATGGATCCCAGTGGTGTTTCTGGCAACCCCGTGTTACACTTACATGCATGCGATCTCCAGGGTCTAAAATGACTGCAGGCCTACTGTGATTGGTTAGTTAATTTGAAATGTAGCACTGGCTTGTGGCACATTTGTTTTATCTGGGACTTGAGATGCACTTGGAGATGGTGTCTGTAGGCCTTCATTCTGTTTTAAACATGTGCCTGTGAACCTGGGAGAAAGTCCAGCTGTAGTTAGCTAGAGCACAGCGGTAGAATGTTTTTCCTCTGTTTAAAAATGACCCATGTGAAACTAAAACTTAACGATGTCTACCACTTCCTAAGACCCCAAAGAATACCTCTTTTCACATTCGTGGATGTAGCCATTATAGTATAAAGTTCTTATTTTTGGACCCTAACCAGCATTGGTCATGTGTCTTTCTCTGCATACATAAAGTATGAGGCAGGTTGGGTCTTGATTCTGTTACTGAAACTGAAGTGATGTTTCTCTAAACTCTGTCTGGATTCCTGAACCAGTCTCTTTGGACCTGGACATCTGGAATCTGTTTAAGGAGGCAAACCGGGTCTTGCCCACGCAAATCTGAAAATCGGACTGTTCACACAGTGCATGTGTGTGTGTGTGATGGTGAGTAAGTTCTGTCCCATGCCCCTAATCTGGAATCCCAGGTCAAAGCTGCTGACCTTTAGATCTGATCAGTAGTTCAGGATATTTGCTAGGTAGGTGTACTACTCTAGTTTAGAGGTCACATTTCCATGTGCCCCCATCACCATGGGGATGACCTTCCACATTCTTGTCAACATTTAATATTTCTTCCTTTTCTTGCTCTTTTCATGCTAATCCGAGCTGTAAATTGTTGTTTCTTAGGTGGGAACCAGAGCTTCCACATTCTCTCTCCTCCCTTTTTCAGGCCCTGATATTTCACCAAAGCAATCTTCTTTAAGACCTTCTCCCTGACATCCAGTGGATGTACACTGAACATGATGTGTACATGATTCCCTTCTGGGGTTCCTTTGCTTTTTGTAGGTGGGACATTAACGCTAATCAGTGTGTGTGTGTTTTCCTGATCAACTGTCAGATGCAATCCATTATCCCTGTTCACATAAATGTCATCCTTCACAAAATCCCCCAAAGTTTAATTAGCTTCTTGGACATTTTTTGTTGAACTTATGTCTGGCAAAACTAGCACTTGCTATATGCATTATGTATTCTTTGAAATAGTTGTAGTTTGTTTTTGTTACCCATAGCTTCATCCATGATGAGATTCAATGTATTAAAAGCATATCCACCCTTTTCTGCAGTTCATAGGAAGAGAAAGCTGCTTCTTCCTGTCATTTGCAGGAAGGCACTTTTCTCTTTCCTATAATTTTTTTAATTTTAAAATAAGAGTTGCTCCACTTTTTAGATGTGATCATCATAGTATTGTTTTCCATTTCATTATTAATTTGACAATCTGTGACACATCTGCATTGTGTCTGTTTAAGTATGCATGGTTCTCTTCTGGGATTCTGCTGCTTGTAGGTGGGATGCTGATTAGCGCTGAACTGTGTTGTGTATTTCCGTGGTCAGATGCTTTGTGAATGCTCATCGGGGAGGGAGAGACTCTGTCTGCATGGATGCATTAATTCTGAATAATGTCCCATGTGTAAACTGAACACAACCTCTGCTTTGGCATGGCTGATTTTAAGATATTTTGGCTGTTTGACATCTGCTACACTGACACAAACCTGATTTTTTTTTTAACAGTTACAGTATTAATGTATTTACTAACCTTCAAAGTAAAATACTTGGTTAAGCTGTCACAGGAGGAGAGGAGGAAGAGAACTGATGATGAGGCCTGTGAGAATTGCCAGAATCATCTGCTAGTGCCATTTAACTGATGATTCACTATCAGTACTGTTGCAGGTGAACACAGAAAAAGACAGTAGGGATGAGAAATTCCAATATATAAACCATTAGACACATGGATATTGAAGTCATCTGATGTAATCAGGTGTAGGATGTGCTAATGTGGAGCCTGCAAGAGAGTGTGCAAGATTAAAGCTGAGAAATTCCCAAAATCTATATAATAATATATAAGGTTAAGACATGGTACTGCTGTGTCTGTGCATAGTGAACAGCATGTTGTATAAGATCAAAGGAGTTCATGAGAGATCAGTGATGCTCCACCCCTTTATCAGAATGCAGGTCTCCTGCGTTGGCTGTTATTGTGACCTGATAATGTGACCTTCTCCATACACCCTGGGGACACATGATAAATTCTGTGACATTTACTTATCAACTTTCCATTAACATTTACATTACATTACAGCATTAGGAATCTCGGTCTCCGGCTGGCTGGGTTTAATGCTATATAGATCAACTAGTCATTATACAACATGAAGATCTATACAAGCATTGCTGCAATGCAGAAGTATACTTATACAGCAGGTGAAATAAGTATTGAACACATCACCTATTATCTAAATAAATATATTTCTAAAGATGCTGTTGACATGAAATTCTTACCAGAGGTTGGTAGCAGCACATTCAGCCCACACATACAATAGCACCTTTAGAAATATATTTACTTTCAAAATTGATGTGTTCAATACTAATTTTACCCACTGTATATCTCTGTGATATGATATAAAGGAACAATCAAATGTTACTGTTCCTTCAGAGATTTCCAAGCAGTTGGGTAATAAAGATGTGAAGACTGGTACAGCAAATGATTAAACTTACCTTGTTTTATTTTTTTAATGCATTGTGTTCTGATCAATTCTTGTATGACTAAGTAACTAACACAGCCCAATAACTCGGTTTAAATATAGTGACCACTAGATGGCAATATAGTGTAGCCTTTAAAGGGCAAAGAGTGTCTTGTATGGTGGGAGTTCTTGTCCAATTGGTTAATCCTCACCAGCCTGAATCTTTCTTCCAGTACGAAGGCTGGAGTAACAAGTGATAGGCCTGTGCAGTCTTAGTTTTTCTAAAAGCCAATAATCATGATCAGTCTGTTTTAGCTAATCCCTCACCTCTAAACTCCCTCTGCTAGGCACCCAAAACTTGACTACAGATGAATGCCTTTATTGGAGATTTTCTTGTTTCTGTTTCCCATCTGCCTTGCCTACTTAGGACTTTGCTGTGTACTGTTGTCAAGGATGCAAACAAGCCTCTTGTAATCCTGTAACCATCAGGGATTTGAGGACACAGCTGGCAGAAGGTGGCAATGAACTTCTTCAAAACATCACCTGGAGGAGAACTTTAACCTTCATGGGGTTAATGAGGATGATCTTACCTGCCATCAAAGTGCTTCTGAAGTGAACTAGCTTCACATTTCATGATTTTTATAAAATTACATTTATTTCAAGGAGTTCCTAAGTTTGGACTGTCTAGATGAGTTACACTTCTTTGCTACTGATCAAAACTAAGAAACGTTATCATTAAATGTTCAACCAATTGCTCCTCCAGCTGCGGACTTTTCTTTCAAAATGCTCTACAAAGCGATTATCCTGTTTATTTCTCTAGAACAACAACAACCACCACCTCACTTACAGGAAATGCAATAACCAATTCCTGATGCATGTAAAGTTTGTTCCACATCCAGGACTGCTTGGTGCAGATGGAGAGAGCATAGTTAAAAAGTAGATATGAGGAATGCTTATGTTAATGTTACTCTCTTAAGTCATCTATTACAAAGCTCTTCCAAAGTAATACACATTAAGAATGACCTATGTACTCCTGTAGGTCACCTCTTAGAGCATGCTCATTCATCACCAAAGTCATGAATAGTGTAAAACACAGGTCCGAGAAGAGAGTTTTGAGCAACTCCATATTTTACGTTTTATTTACACTTGGGTTTACATTAGTGTTCAGTAAGGAAGTTTCTGAATCAGAAAAGGCCTTTCCTGTGATTTACAGGCTGTGAAGGTTTTTCTAGCCTGTCCAGTAGGAGTGTGAGATCTGTTGTGCCAAACAGTGCACTCACATCGACAGACCCAGCAAAGGAACCACAGGATCGACAAAGAAGAAGAAGAAAGAGTAAACGGCATCTTCAAATTCAAATGAAATTATTATTTTTTTTTAATTAAAACAGAGCCAACACCAGAGAACCTGATGGGGAAAAAAGTGGAGGAAGGTTAACCCAAACGCACACACATCACAGAGACAGTAAGAACTGCTGACACACTCTTAAAAGGATTAAAGACACTAAACTAACCCAGCAACATAAACACATATGAACTCTTACATATGTAACATTTACTTTTAAACTAAATGCAATCAGTGGAGGGGGGCACGGCATTCTGGGAGTGCTTGCTTGACCCCATTTCTGCCCTGTCAACAGCCCCTCGATGACCATAACCTTCACCTTGGGTAATAAACAATCCCTTACAGTCTTTACCAAAGCTGTATCTGTACTGATTACATTCTTACTCCCACCTGAATTTATTCATGAATGTGATTCTTATGCAAATACAAGCTTATCTGTTGTGCTACAGTTTTCTCTAAAGTGTTAGATATACATGACAGAATGGAAATTGGTCTATAATTTGATGGCTTACAGAAAGTGAGATTAGAGTTTTTGATACCAGGTTTGATTACTGCTACATTTTTGTCATGCAGCCAAGACTGACAGAAATGTTTACTATTGTGAAGAGAGGCATAATTATTCTGGTAACATTTCTGAAAGTAACCCCGTAGGAGTTGGGTGTAGGAGGGACAGAGAAGATTTACAGGAGCTAAAATCATAACTACCGTTTGAAGTTGAGTACCAAATTCCAACCACTCTTCTATGGCTGCTCTGCAGTTAATATCTGCACAGGCTGTGTAAGGTGACAAACTTGTTGGGTTAAACAGGCTGATTTAGTTGTTTTTATGCCTAATGTTATTTTTGAAAGGCCATGAAATGACTACGAATGATGGATGCTGTCACGGTGACCGCCCTCGCCTCCTCCCTTGTCCTGTGGACGCAAGTCTATTTAAGCATGTGTACGTCGCCCCTCCACATCCACCAGAGACAAGAACTCCACCCAGCAGCAGCAATGAGGGCGAGCCTTCTTGTCCTCCTCTGTGGCCAGGACTGAGGGGTGGGGTTCCAGTTCTGCCAGGGAGTCAGGGGACGAGTCACGCCCTGAGAGGACCCGGACGTGCCGGTGGAGGTGCCCATAGAGGGCCTGTGGAGAGTGCCGTGAGCTGACCTTGCCTTGAGGAGGAGCTGATCCTGGAGCTGCGCTGGTTTCTTGTCCCTCAGCCCTGGTCCTATGGTAGGGTCTGAGGGTGGACCATACGCACTGGGTGCTCCAGGAGAAAGCACCCCTTGAGGAGGAGTTCTGTCACGGTCAACATTACGTGTGAGTCTCGGTGTTGCATGCTACTTGTTTAAAGGAGACTATCATTAATAAAGCAAACCAATAAAATTACCATCTGTGGAGGACATTACGATACATTTAACACTTTAATGAGAGGGTGAACATATGACCAAGTGTGACGGGGCTAAGAGTGTGACGGGGCTTTCCACCGTAAACAAAAAAAAACCGGTACAAACATGCGATATAACGCTAAACAAAGCTACTGGGCAGCGCTTGATAAAGTCCGTCGTAGAGACCAAGAAATTATTCCAATGCGCAGCACTAGAGAAGTGAACCTGTGTGGATTTTATGGAAAACAAAAGGGTGAAAGCCAAACAAGGAACAGTTGCTCTGCATTAGTAGCAAGGTGATTGAGAACGGGGGCGTGGTTTGGTGCGTGGGCATGTATTTGTGTGCGTCTCCCTCGAGCTGCGGGGCCGGCCTCCCGTGACACCAAAGTGAAGTTCAGATAAGACGAGGTAGTAGTCACATTCTGCTGGGGTCTGTGAGAGAATGTTATCTATGTTGACAACAAAAGCTGAAATTGTCAAGCGTATGACTGCAATAGGCGAGTAGAAAATCATTCCATTTTGTCTAATTCAAAGGACTCTAGAATGGATACGAATGCTTTTTTTTTAAATGTGAAAATTAAAATTCCCTGTGATTTTTAAAAATTTGATCCAAACTTGATTCCCAGAAATGTCATATTGTTAAACATATGAAAGTCAGTCTGGATAAGAGTGGCTGGCAAATGGCCTAAATGGGTGTAGCCTCATTCTAAGAAATCTTTTGGTATAACATACATTTCTGTAGGACCTTTATCTGTAATGATAACATTTACATTGATGGCTTTTGATGTGAGGGGCCTTATATTAAGGTTACTGCAAATTGATTCAACTAGTTTGATGTTACTTAATTTGCTAGTATGGGCTTTGTTTCTGATGTTTGTTTTGATGGAATTAAATGTATGTGGTGTCTCAAGGCAGCTATCAGACACTTGGTAAAACTGGTTTGTTTGCTGCATGGCCTCAGCTCTGGTTTCTTTTGGCTAGCTATCCTTCACAGATGGCTATCTGACAGACAGCGCCCTCTGCTATGAGAAATGACAGCAGCACCCGCCCACAAGGAGTGGATTCCATCACAAATCAAAATTCCAAGCTTTCAAATTAGACCAATTATATATAAAGCCCACACTCTTTTCTAAGGACCACTTAGACATCTAGCAATTTAGCAATCATAACAAAATATAAGTTACACTGTGACAAGACCAATAAAGTATTAGCCTCTGAATGAAGAACCATAAATCCAAAATAATAATCTCTTATCAGAGCACCATGAAACAGTTTATGTGTCTCAGAAGCTACAGATGTGAATATGTTAAGAAAAGGTTACAAAATAATACTGAAGTATTTGGACATCCCAGGAAAATTGAATGTCTGATCAGCTGAGAAGAAATGGGTGATGTATCATACAACCCAGGCATTGGCTTAACAAGATGGGACTTGTGAGGGAATCCACAGAGAAGCCAACAATCACTCTGAAGGAGCACCAGAGTTCAGTGTCTGAGACCGGAGTGAAGGTGGAGTCAGTTATCATATCAAGAACCTACACGGTAGGGTGGCTAGAAAGAAACCATTACCTAATATAAACACGTGACCCAGCTCAGTTCAAACTGCTCTGTGTGGCACAAAGCTGACAGCTGCCCATTCACCAACAAACATGAGCTAAAGGGTGAGGTATGGAGCTGGCAGCAGTGCACTGTGGAAGCTGCAAATTAAAAGTGAAGCTTGGACAAATAGTCCAAAACACAGGGTGGCACTGCAAGACGACTTGTTTTGAGAAACCGAGGCACTGTTTGAAAATTGTAGTCTATAAACAAGTTGAACAACCTGACAATCCTGGACCATATCTGACAGGACAAAGGGCCAAAACAGCTCCCAAACAGTGTGTGCAAACAGACTTAAATCTGTTATTGTGGTGAAAGATGGTTCCAGGTGTGGAGTCACTGCACCCTTATACAAGCATTTTTCGTTGTTTTTTTTATTCTTTTTAAGATGAGACGGATAAATCTTGACTATGAAAAGTTCCTTTAAGCCTATATTAGTTAGCAATGAAAATGACTTTTAAGAAGTTTGAGATCTTCTAAGAAATTTGAGATCTTTTAAGAAGTTTGATATCTCTTACAAGGCACGGAAATTCACCAGTGCCAGTTGGTGAAATGACACCTCAATGTGACCAGCTTGTACTTTTTTTCATTAAGAAGGAAGGGCTGTAATTTTATCCTCATCAGCTGATATCAACTATTGATCTTCACACTGGTTGAACACTCTTGGTTGAAAGTCCCAGGACACAGGCTATTCAAAAGCAAAGAGTCCTTTTGCAAAAATACAGAATCTCACTTAAAAAAAAAACAGCTGATCTGAAAACACTGACTCAAAATATAAGGAACATTTTTCTGTGTGCAATACACATTTAACTGATGTTTTTCTCTGATCTGAGATCACCCTATTAGTGCCGGGAACAACATTGTCATTTGCGATGCAAAAATGCCTTACAGTGACTGTACTGGAGAAACCAGGTATCTACAGTGTTGGTAGTCTCTGTAGTTTTAGTACTATTTGTAACGTTATCCACTGAGTAAAGCACAAACAGTACAAACACCCCGAGATATAACGTATGCATGTAATGTGGGACCTCGTGTACTTTAGTGTACTTCAGATTATAGATTAGTGTACATTGGGCTGCCAATCCAAAACATTCTCTTCCTTCTTCTGTTATGTCATAACACCAAAAACAAATAATGGAAAACCACAATACATTTTATTTAAAGCTTTTTTAAGTTGCAATATAGTGTATTCAAGTGTGTTTTTTGTGAAGGCTACTGTGTCCTGTTACATAAAATTCATTTATAGTCCTAGCTGGACAGATGAGCCCCTGTACATATAAATTCCTGATCATGTTTGATAAAAAAAGGCTCTCTTAATATTTGCAGAAAGAATTATACAAACTCTCTTGAGCAGTTGAACGGCACAACACAAGCTTTACACCTACAATATTTGATATTGAAAAGGGACATTGTATTAGACATGGGAAAAAAGACATGCAGTCAGTAATTTATTCATTATTATTCATTATTATAATATGTAATACTATATGTAAGACTGTGTTTCCTCTAACGTGAGGCGTTTGTTTCAAAGGCGGTTATGGTATTAAAAAACGGACTGGTATTAAACCACTCCCAGTTTTGCCCTAAACTCTAACAGAACATTTTCTGTGTATGAAACAGTGAAGCAGGCAATCATGCTTCATAAACACTTCAATGGTTTATATTTAGGCCTACCAGAAGGTGTTTACGTACAAGACATAATTGGGCGTCATATGACACCTGAGAGGCAGTAGTGGAGTGTTGTTCATGAAAGTGAAGCAGAGGTAAGGTCTCGTAGTGCTGAAGCAGACGACCGAAACGAACTTGAGCAAAACGAGCAAAGTAGGAACAGGAGCAAATGATTAATAATTGAATAAGTGGGAGCAGGGCAGGTGCTTTTAGATCGTCCATGTGTCCTAGTCCATATTTTTGTACAGAAAGGCAGCTCCAGTAAACCTGTAGCAGGTACCCTGGGCTCAAATGTGTTGGTAACTGGCAAAGATCAAAATGCTAAAATACTGAAATCATTCTGATAGCTGAAAATACTGAAATCATTCTTATAGCTGCAACCAGCTGAAACAGCATTCCGATGTATCACCCCCCCTCCACAAAAAAACCCAAAACAAAACAAACAGTTAAATCAGTACAATAAGGACCCATCCATTCAACTCTGTAGAAGAGTCTAATTTTCAGACCCCTGAATCAACATTCTTTTCATTGATCTAGATCAACGCTTTCTCACTCAGTCCTTAGGGCCCATCAGACGACTTCACATTCTTGCTCTAACCTAATATGTTTGGAACCTGGGCAGAGCAAAAAACGTAAAACTCTGGGGGCCCCGGGGACTGGTGGGTAAATGCTGATATAGAGTGTAACAGTGCTAAACACTATACATGAAGCCTGACTCTGTTTTGAGTAGGTATCATTGCAATAATACTAGTAATAATAGTACTAGTAATGAGTAATAAGAGTAATAGTACTCCACTTTTGGGTGTAGGCAGAAGGAGCACTTCACCCTTCCTGTTCTTTATTTTTGTTTCATTGTTAATACAGTAATTTCAAGGATTGAGGTAAAAATCTGACACAGGTGAGCACGCATGTATTTCTCAGACTCTCCTGAAAATGGCTTTTTCACCTGCTAAAAACAATGTGCACCACATCACGCTCACAATGTTTTGTTAATACAGTGTATATGTGATAGTTGCTCTATTAAGTGCGAGAGTGTTATAGAATCATGAGTTGCTATTTTTCTACCCCTCAGCCACTGATATGACTGACTGTGTCAGCGTGGTCTTATCAGTCTGCCTACAGCAACCCTTCTCATATTCGTACAAAGACCCTGCAGAACTGGTTTGGCTCTGTGAGACAATGGAGCAACCCGTGTCTGGAGAGAACAGACTGGTTTTTCCCCCACCGCACCGCAGGGAGGGACATGGACTTTATGAGCGCCCAGTCACTCATCTGATCAAAACAACAAAACACACCTACAATTATTTCATTTGTTGTATATTTTGTTGTAGTAAATAATTGCTTTTATTTAGTTGTTATGCACAACAACTGTGTGAGACCACCAATCTGTGCCTTTCATAGTAGTCCTTCCTGGCCAGTATTTAAGGGACAGAAACCTTTTGTAGAAATTCAAATGTAAAATGTCTTAAGTGAGGTTATGCCTGTTTCAACAAAACTGCCCGGACATTTTTTCCCAGTGAGTCAACCTATAATTCGTCATGAGTGGCAAAGACTGCTCTTCTTCCAAAGGAGGTCTACATTAATTGACGACGCCCCCTTTAAACCAAAGCCAATCATAAGTCCCTGAAATTTACCAACACTTCCCCTTTGCCGCGTTGTTGTCATAGAATTCATTACGTCCTTTCTTCTTCTGTCGACTCGGGAAGCATTGGTTGGGTTGCCGTTCGAGGAGCCGTGAGATATTTCGCTAAGGATAACATTTAAAATACACATTACGCAGATTTGAGGGGCGTATATTGCCACAATGGATAGTCGAATAACTTCTACAACACCTTCAGTTAATGAACTAAATTTCGCACGGGATGATTTGGAGTATAAAAGAGAGCCCTTCATGAATGAGTTTATAGAAGATCCTTCGGATTTATACAGCGACCCTACACCATTGGAAGTGGATGATATTTTGGATTTGGCCGGGGGTGCGAAGGATGCTATAGCGAGGCACAGGTCCACGTTGCCACGTACAGAAGAACCAATTATGGACATAAAAACACAATCGGAGCAACCCAAGGAAGGATTTTCCACTCCGGAGCCTCTGCTGAACGTGGGGTTAAGAGAAGCAAGTAAAAAACAGACAAATGCGGAAGAGAAAGAAACTATCCATACCAGATCTACGTCATTGTCTAAGCGTAAGTTTAAGAGTTTTGCAGAGGTCCTGTGGTTATTTCGTTGGTTTTGCCACGGTGATCCGTCTCATTTAACTTGAGTTTTAAATTAAAAGTTAATTTCACGGTTATCAGTATGGACTCGGCTGCTTCAGATTTTCCTAGTGCAGTACGTGTAGACACGTAGCTATTGACACTTGACGCATAGTAATTGTATACACAGACCTATTGGTACCATTTTAAAGTTTAAAGCATTCTTTCATTACCTCGATCAGGACATGACCGCAACAACAACCTATCGTTTGTGGTCCATGCGTCAGACAGCGTATTGCATTGTGTACAGCCATGCAGTGTTCGTTAGACGACCCAAGACCCACATAAAAAGTCTGGATCGCTGCGCGATAATCTCCATAACGGTCTGGTTTACCAAAAGCTCTGCGTGTTCATTTATATGACCTTTGGAATATGTTTGCTCATGATGAACGCTTTAACTTCTGTAATGGTCATTTGCACATTCGCATAAGAATGTTCGTTTTGGGAAAGTGTTAACTAATTTAACGACTAACTTATTGACAATCCGCTATTTACATACTTGCTTATAATACAATAACACACCATACTGGAATCATGGCTAGAGCTAGCGCTTGCTCGAGCCTGGTCTTACGACACAGATAGTTCTTGAACATGTTTAACTTCTCAAACCACCTGAGGAACACATATTTGTGGGAACCACAGGAAAATAGACGCGCACGCGTGTGTGTGTACTCAGCTTTTTGATGAAATTTCCTTTGACTCTGGTCTAATGTACTTGCCTATGGACTTAAATTGATACAATAAAGCACTGTTTAAAATCCCTCTAGACAACGTCTGCTAAATATCGTAAATGCAGAAATGTAATATTGTGGTGCGGTCTTGTCTAAGGTATACTGCCATCTTGTGGATGACCTATTCTCCACTCTTCTGTTGCACTCCAAATTACACGTGTCTCTGAATGGACTCCAGAGCTTTCTATCTTAACCTTATTGCAGGGATTATTATATAAAAATTTGTAAACAGATATTACTGGGATATGGAGCAATTTTGAGAAATCACAGTGTTTTAGAGACATATCTACGTCACAAGGACCAGTAAAATGTAACCAGAAGTGTTTAAGGTGACATAATTTGGCCTTCCGTTGTTTTACTTGGTTTGGATTTTGTATAGGTTTTAGTAACATTTAGTAACATTTGTATTTTCAGAAAGGTTGTATATTTATATGCACTGTCAGCCCTCGTTTATGAGGACACCATGTTCCACCAGGGGCAGCTGCTGGTGTACAGTGCACTACCCGTGGTCAGCTGACCTCAGCACTGCTGACATCTGCAGGAGAGCTGTTACCCTGCCATTGCCCCTCAGTCCCTGTCTGGTCTGCCCTGGTTAGAGGCGTGTGCCTCCTGACTGATTCGAGCCCCCTGACCATCTCTGCTGTGGCTGGAATGAGCGCATGACCCTCGCCAGTCAGCACTGCACTTACCGTGGAACGCTGAAAAGATGGATACAAAACACTGGCGAGACCAGGGTATCTGTGACTGGCTTCTCTTCTTGTATTTATGGTTTTGAAATGGAGCAGTTGAGATTAGTTTATGGAATCCGATCAGTATGTTTCTGTTGGTGGAGAAAGAAGGTTCTAGCTGCTGTTTGTAATGATTTTTTTGGTGTGATTTTGATCAAATTGGCAGTGTTTGTAATATAAAATGCCCGGGTAGCCCTGATTTTCATAATTCTTGCCCTTTGTAATGCCTTTAAGTTGGCTTTTTCTGTACTGAACAATGAGACAGTTGTCTCAAACTTTTAAAGGGAATATAAAATACTACATAAATTAATTTTGCTTTTAGATTTTTTATTCCTTGTTGTTTCTTTCAATTTCAGATGTTTTTAGTGCGTTTGGCTGAATTTATATTATGCAAGTGTCTAAACTATGGACTGGCTCAGTGGTCGAAAAATCTTTTTTTAATGGTGCTACAAACTATCCAAGTAAAGTGAAGCAGGTGTGTTTATAAATAATGAAGTGTTAAATCTGGGAAAGCAATACCCTCTAAAACCTTCTAACATACCCTCTAAACCTTCTATACTGACTGTAGAATCTTGGTTTCTTTTTTCGCCTGTACAGTATTTCCAAGGACATTTACTTTGGAATTGTGGGAGGCTTTTATATTGACTTTGTTTAGCGACATCTTAGGCGGAAGATGATTTTGTCATTAGTGCGTTTGGCTTCCCCTTTCTGTTCTTGGATAGGCGTCGTTTAGAAGAAACAAGATGGTTTCCAAACAAGGTTAGTTCGTTTTTACCATATTTTGTTTCTGTTTTCACGTATATAAACTTGCGTGTATTCTGTAGTAGTGCAGTGGTTAAGATTCCTGTTAAATGACCACTGTCATCGGGTTTGGCTAGTTAGTTTATCACAGCGGTCCTACATAGTGGACCTCGACCGCATTGTAATGTTAGACGTGTATAGAAATTATTTGCTAAGATTGTCAGTTATCTCAAGTTATTGTAACATAATAGGCAGCTGGTCAGGTAGCGATATTGTGGCACCAAAATAGTTTAAATTAGCTAAAGCCTTGCAAGTATCGTGGCTAGCGAACTAGCTATGTAGGTTATGTAGCCCAGTAGCTAGCTAGCCACGAGATTTAAACTGTATGTCCTTCTAGCATCAATGGAGCTAGCTAGGCAGCTAGCCCTGTAGCTAGTTTAGTAAGGTGAGCTCGCTAGCTATTTAGCGTTAGCTGTGTAAGTGCGTTTCAAATGCAGGTCTTGATAAGCGATCACTAGCAACATTATGTTAATCAGCCATATGTCATTAACTAGGTTTGCTTCCTTGTTGAACGCTGCGACCGTTCAGGCCATCCTTGCTATGATCTGTCATCTGTATGTTTTTCGAAATGAGGAGTTTTCATCAACTTGACTGAATTAGCTAGCTATCTTGATTCAGTTTTAATGCATAGCTAGCTAGCTGACCTGCTAGTATGACTTGTAGATGAACATTTCAAATGTGGTTTGTGGCTTCACGTGTAGTTTTCCTTCTAGCTAACTTATTTTTTTACAGTTGAGTTTTTTTAATTCAGTTTTACCTCTATTAGTACTTGGTAACCTCATAGTCTTGCTTCAGTAAAAGACGAGTGCTTTTGTTCGATCTTGTGTTAGATTTGAGGGCATGAATAATATATCTTAATATCTCGTTTCAATCCTTCCCTTTATAGGTTCTGTAATACTCAGATGTGTAATGTGATTTGGTGTTCGTGGAATGTGAGGAATTACGTCTGTACTTAACCGAACTTGGGGTTAAGAAAGATGTACATCAATAAATTATTATTCCTAATTTAATTGTAAATGAACACCTGCCCAAGGTCGAATTCAGGCAAAAAATGTGGTCAGAGACTTGATGTCTTTTGCAAATGCAGTGTACCCCACCTAGCAGTGCAATACACAGTGATTGGTGGTGCCATTTTTTTTCTGTTTCTTGCCATTGATTAGTTTAATGGTCTTTCCTTCAACTGTTTTTCTATTTTTTTTTGTTCTGTGTTGTTAAAATCCTGCACCAAGTGCTCAGAAGGAGTTATGCTATAACTGATCCACAGTGTCAAGCTTCTACCTTGGGTAGCTGTCATTTTGCTCCAGGGCCTCTTGTCTGAAGCTGAAGTCTATCTTGAGGTTGTTCCTGTCTAAGTAACCACATCACTAACCACTTCGCTTCTTTGTCCCTTTATCCTCTACCTTATCTTTGATGTTTGTAACATGACTAGCTTTCATTGATCATTTAAACTTGAGTAGATGAAACGTAACTCAATTTTCTGACTGCGCATTTAGACAGTGTCGCTTAAAGCCACATACTCATTTTTTTTCTCCCTTTCTTTCTCCACTGTTTTGTCTTCGTACCAGTGGTTGACCTCTTGTACTGGCGTGACCTGCAGAGAACAGGGGTGGTGTTTGGAGCCAGCCTCTTCCTGCTGCTGGCTTTAAACGCATGCAGCATTGTCAGCGTGCTCTCCTACGTCTCCCTGGCCCTGCTCTCTGTCACCATCTCCTTCAGGATATACAAGGGCATCTTACAGGCTGTGCAGAAGTCAGAGGATGGCCACCCTTTTAAGTGAGACTGAGCACACACAGATACGCCCAACTCATTAAAAATAGACTGACTAAAGATAGGCCTTTTGAACTTTCTAAATTGCAGTTAAAATGGCTTCACACACTTTCAAACATGCGGTATCCTTAACAGAAGCACACAATCTGTTCCTGATTTTGTGTCCTTCCTCTCTTTCAGAGGGTTGGTTTGGAGCCCAGGCCAGTATTAATTAAATATGTAAATTAATGCAAAAACAACCTCTCAGAAGAATGTGCTTCATCAACATCCACTTACATACAAGCGCCTGTGTTTAAAAGTCCTGCACCGGCTCCGTGGCCCTGACTGGTTCTGTCCTTGCTCCCCTGCAGGATGTACCTGGACCAGGATGTGTCCATAGCTTCTGAGACCGTGCATGGACATGCTGACGCAACGCTGAAGCACATCAACGCTGCTGTGAAGGAACTGAGGCGCCTCTTCCTGGTGGAAGACCTGGTGGACTCTCTGAAGGTGAGATCAACGCACACGTAAATGCTATTACCTTACACTAGAGGGGTAGTGTGACCACTGCCTGCCAGTTTTACATGTCTGACCCTGTAAACATGGTTAGCTTTGCCCTTTACTTCAGCTGGGTTTATTTTCTGTGTGTAGCGCTCCTGCTCTGGTATACGGTGAAAGACTCTCACCATGCAAAGAATTTTGAAGGGTGCTGTCTGTGTGAAGGTCAAGAGTTATGCATTATTTTTAGCCATGATCATGCTATATAAGGTAATCTCACGAGCTGGACATGCACCTATTTTCTATGTTTTATTGAGTTCAGTGTCTTCATGATCGCCGTTAGTTTAGGAAGAGCCGGAAATTCTATATGAGAAACCAGAGAGTTTGTGTGTGATGGAGAGGCAGCCCCTACAGTGGAAGGGAGGGGAGGGTTGACACATGCAGTGTGCTTGTCTGAAGTTGGGCTGGAGACTGTGCTGAAGGAATGTGTGTGTGTGTGCGCGTGTGTGAGAGAGAGAGATGTTTCTAGCCCTGACAGCTTTCATCGGGTTAAACTTGAGCAGATTTGACTGCTGTCCGTTACCATGGTGAACACGCAGTGTATCTCGGTGTTCTGGCTGTGAGCGTGCGTGCGTCTGTGCACACTGCTGCGTTCAGCAGTGTGTGAAGTGTTGATGTCATGTGCTTGTGCTCCTCTTCTTTTGGCTTCAGTCTAGTTTTTGTTCAAGCCAGGGCTGTTTATCTCAGTCTTTGTGTCTTATTATAAGCCCTTATTATACACAGGCTTCAATAATGGGAGGGAATTATTTCTTATTACTTTATGCATTTTGGCATACAAGTTAGTTTTTTATGTTTAAATTATGAAGATGAACCTTATAGCTATGGAAAATTTTGCTTTGCAAATTGTTCTGGTTCAAACTGTACCTGCTTCACTCAAACCCTGTTAAATAACAGCCCAGACCTAAAGTTCATCCCTTGATTTGAGTGTAAACACTGTTGCACTGGATGTAATGTTCCTGGCGTAATGGAAAGCTCCTGTGGTGTTCGTGTTTAGTCAGCAGGTCCTGGCCCAGGGCTGGTGTGGTCTCCAAACCGTGGCTGTGTCCGTGTAAGGACTAGGTGAGGGCTGGGTAGCGAGGTGATGGAGTAGGGTTACACCCCCACCCCCTGTGTTAGCCTGGCTCTGGTTCCCTGGAGTGCTGCAGTGAAAAGACCAAGAACTCCAGCAGGGCTGGTGAGGGCCCTGCTCCTGGGGTGAACCGCCTTTAGCAGGACATGCAAGCCCAGAGTCTCCAGAACACTCAGAAGTTTGCTGATTCTGTAGCATAACATAACAGCTAGGCTCTTCTGAAATGTTTAAATACATCAAGTCCCTCTTACCTAGAGGGTAACCTTTGTTAAAACCTTTGTTAAAAGTTTAACAATTTGTTTCTAATAAAAAGCACATTTGCTGTACTACTAGTAGTTTCAGTAAGGTTGTCTAATAGAAATGTTGGTATGATATCTGCAAATAGATTTTTTTTACCTGAAAATGTCCCTATGAACTACAGTGTTTGGTTACAGAAATCTGATCATGGTGCTGATTTTTTCCCCCTGAATGGCCGTCCGAGGGGCTTGATAACGTGAAGTATATTTTTCCTCTGCAGTTTGCAGTGCTCATGTGGATTCTGACGTACGTCGGTGCCTTGTTCAACGGCCTCACTGTCCTCATTATTGGTAAGAGAAACTCTATCAGGAGGTTCACATCTGTGCATCTCTCCAGTTTCACACACTAATCTGAATCATGTTCACTAAGGCCATCTGTTGGAGGGAGTGCTAAAGTGTTTATGGCTAACAGAAATGAAAACTCCAAGACAAAATCTTTAATCCAGTTCAATTTTTTTTCCCGAAGGAGTTGACCAGTTAAGCATTTTTTTTTTTTTCCTTGCTCTTAAAATATATTTCATGTTGGAAAAACGCTGATTGCTAAAAGCATAGGTTTTCAGTCTTGGCTTTGCTGCGCAAAAAAAACTGTGGCGACCGGAGGATCTCGGTCACATGACACCGTGCACTGCTGCCTGTTTAAACTCTCATGCCATGAAGATCGTCGTCCTGCAGTCGTCAAACCACGCCCACTTCATCTGCTGCATCAATGCAGACAGTGCTGATGAATATGTTCTAATGTTAACCCAAGAGCATCACAAAACAGGCTGTTAGTCCTAACATTTATTACAGGTGGAACCAGAAGGTCTTAAAATGTCCTTTGCCGCATCCTGTTGTGTCCACATTCCTATTATGTCTCTGTCTCGCTCTTTCTCTAGTGCATATTGCAGCTTTCAGTTGGCCAGTAATCTATGAGAAGCATCAGGTAGGTCTAATGACTAATGCATGTCTAAATATATGATTTACATTCTTGATTCAATATGTAATTATATAAAGAATAAAAAGCTTAAATTTGGGTGGAGGGGGTATGTAGGGTGGAGTGGAGCGCGGTAGGGGGGGATGGAGGGCCGGGGCAGGACGGGTGCTTTCAGGCTCTTATTCTGTCCATATTCCTCCTACTGTGATTGATGTGCCATGTTGGTTATTTTCTGTTCTCTTCCCAGACACAGATTGACCACTACTATGGACTGGTGAACAACCAAATCAAAGATGTTGTGAAGAAGTACGTATATGTCCTGCGTGAGCTGGCTCTGTCTGACGCACCTGTCTGTCTGACGCACCTGTCTGTCTGACCCACCTGTCTGTCTGACCTTCCTCTGTTGCTTCATGTTTGCTTCCCTGGGCTTCACCCCCCGTGCAGTGGCCAGCTCGACCACGGCACGCTCTTCTCCCGTGCTGGCAACTGCATTGTGGGTGTGGAACTGACCGAGTGCCCTCTCTGTTGGCAGGGTCCAAGCCAAGATACCCGGCGCCAAGCCCAAGGTGGAGTAAGAAACAGCAGGTTGATACCACAGTGTGACTGACGGACGTGTGTTCAGGTGAAACGGGAAATGACTGACTTTGTGTTGGGTTAGAGACAGTTTAATTTTGGAATAAGGCCTTAGACACTGCAATGTAACATCATTTTTGTCAACATCA
>JAOXYF010000018.1:808820-836538 GCA_028565775.1 Sternarchorhynchus goeldii | reverse complement strand
ATAATGGACCCCCCCCCCCCCCCCCCCCCTCACGACTCACACAGCTGTCTGTGTAATTTCATCACAGCATATTCTGGATTCTACTAATTTAATCTCTCTCTCCCCCTTTCTATTCTCCCTCTCCTTTCTTAGTCTTTTATCCATTCTTTTTAATTATGATTCTCTTATTTGCTTTTACTTTTTTATCTTGATGATCTTCCCTGTCGTTTTTCTTCTTGAAAGTAATCTGCTTCTGTCTGTTATTGTTGATTTGATCCTGTACGTTTTTATTCATTAATTATTTTCAATAATGCCCCAATTCTGTTACTGTTTGTTTTTATTTGGTATTTTCTGCTTCTTTTATGTTATTTTAACTTTGCACTGTAAAGCACTTTGAGCAGCATCGATGATGTATGAAAGGTGCTTTATAAATAACATTATTATTATCATTATTATTATTATTATTATTATTTCTCTTGTCTTACATCTCCATCTTTTATTGTATCTGAATATATACTTACTGGTCTCTTTATTATGTACACTTGTTAATGCTAATTCTGCCAATCACATGGCAGTAAGTCACTGTATTGATGCACGTAGGGATTGGCCGAGATGACCTGCTGTAGTTCAAACTGAGCATCAGAATGGGGAAGAAAGATGATTTAAATGACTTCGAATGTTATTGGTGCTGGACAGGTTGGTCTGAGTATTTCAGAAACTGCAGATCTAATGGGATTTCCACACACAACCATCTCTTGGGTTTACAGAGAATGGTGTGAAAAAGCTAAAATATCCAGTGAGCAGCAGGTCCCTGAGCAAAAATGGTAAAGGAGAATGGCCAGACTGGTTTGATAGAAAGGCAACGGTATCACAAATAACCACTCACTATAAGAATAACTCAAATAACCACTGACAACAAGAATAACTCAAATAACCACTGACTACAACAGTAACTCAAATAAACACTCACAACAACAGTAAGTCATATAAGCACTCATTACAACTGAGGTATGCAGAAGAACATCTCTGAAAGCACAACCGTAGTTGTACTACAGCAGCAAAAAAACACACTGGGTGCCACTCCAACAGCTAAGAACAGGCGACTGAGTCTACAATTTGACCAAAATTGGACAACAGAAGATTGGAAAAACGTTGCCTGGTCTGATGAGTCTTGATTTCTGCTGTGACATTCAGGTGGAGGGTCAGAGTTTGGTGTAAACAACATGAAAGCAAGGATCCATCCTACCCTGCATCGACGGTTCAGGCTGGTGTTGGTTCAGTGGTGGGTGGGGGTATATTTTCTGGTGGTGGAGGTGGGGTAACGGTATGGAGGATATTTGGGCCCCTTACTACCAGTTGTGTATCGTTTAAATTTCACAGCTGACCTGAGGGTTTGTGCTGTCTGTGACCACAGTGTAACCATCTTCTGATGGTACTTCCTGCAGGATAACACGACATGTCACAAACATCAAACCATCTCACAAACATCAAACCATCTCAAACTGGTTTCATACATAACAATGAGTTCACTGTATTCAAATGGCCTCCACAGTCACCAGAACCAATAGAGCACCTTCGGGATGTGGTAGAACAGGAGATTCGTGTCATGAATGTGCAGGGAGCAAATCTGTTCAAATCTGTGAGAAGGTGTTGATTGCATGATGCTGTCATGACTTTATGTGGAGTGTTTTCAGCACCTTGTTGATAAAAGGGGTCCAGTAATAGCAAGGTTTACCTAATAAAGTGGCTTGTGAGTGTATATATTGTGAGTGCATGTGCATGCCCAAGCTATAGATGCTTTAGGCCGAGATGTAATAGGCCGTGTAACCTTCTCGTAATCTGTCTCACTTAGAAGTCACAGGGCCAAATGCGCTGTGCGTTACACGCAGTCACCTCTGTTTCTTCTCACCGCTGAACACCTAACAACTGAGCTTAGGTTCCAGCACAAATAAAATAACACTAACTTTATACAAAATTGGCCATTAACCTTGAGCGCTTCTGTATCTCACCTGTTACAACAGGTAGTGCAAGGTGCTGGTAACACCAAGGTTGTGGGTTTGATTCTCAGGGAGCATTTGTACTGTTAAATATGTAAGTTGCTCTGGATAGGAATGCTGGATGTTAGGATGGACTCCTTGCTGTAGAGGAGAGATGAATGCTTTGGCACACTGGCTCTTTGTCTTGCTTATGTGAACCTGTGTGTGCTTGAAGGTGGTGGTGTGTGAACAGAGTAATCTCCATCCATGTACGCTGCATGAGGTGTGGTGTGTGTTGGGGTTTTTCTAGTTATTTCTCAGTTCTCATAAAACCACTGGATGGCACTGTTGCATTTAATAAAGTCCTCATTCTGCGGATGCTGGTACCTGCCCCTGCAGTGAGTGTGTGTGTGTGTGAGTGTGTGTGTGTGTGTGTTCTAACTGGACGTCTCTTATCTACTCTGAAACCCTCCTATTGTACTCCTTGAAGAAGAAGGTACTCCTGCTGGATGGCTATCACTCCGCAGCATTGGTCTGGACTGACAGCTTGAGGGTTGTTAGTGCAGGAGAAGGAGCAGGAGGAGCGTGAGGGTTGTTAGTACAGGAGGTGGAGCAGGAGGAGGAGCAGGAGGATCATGAGAGTTGTTTACAAGGGAAGGAGGAGGAACATAAGGTTTGTTAGTGCAGGAAGAGAAGCAGGAAGAGTGTGAGGGTTGTTTGCAGGGAGAGGAGGAGGAGGAGTTTGAGGGTTGTTAGTACAGGAGGAGGAGCAGGAGAAGCATGAGGATTGTTTGCAGGGGGAGCAAGAGGAGAGTGAGGGTTGTTAGTACAGGAGGAGGAGCAGGAGGATCATGAGGGTTGTTTGCATAGGGGAGGAAGAGGAGCAGGAGGAGAGTGAGGGTTGTTAGTGCAGGAAGAGGAGCAGGAGGAGAGTGAGGGTTGTTAGTGCAGAAGGAGGAGCGGAAGCAGCAATGTGAGGGTTGTGTGTGTGTGGGGGAGTGTGGTGTGAGTGGGTAGTCGGTAGTGTGAGTGGGTGGTGTAGTGTGATGGTAGATTGGTGTGTGTGTGTGTGTGTGTTGGTGGTGTGAGTGGGTTGTATAGTGTGATGGTAGATTGGTGTGTGTGTGTGAGTGGGTGGTGGGTGGTGTGAGTCGGTGGTGTAGTGTGATGGTAGATTGGAGTGTGTGTGTGTGTGTGTGTGGGTGGTGTGGGGTGATGGCAGACTGCACTTTTTTTGTAGGGACAGTTAAAGAAAATAAAGATGCAATACATCAGAGTGAAGTAATAAGAGAAATGAAAGAACAGCTGGAGCAGAGATGGAGAGATGGGTGCAGGGTAATGATGGAGGCCCATTTAGAGAGGCAGTACTTTCTTTCCATTATCCTCAAAGAAAATGGCCCAGTAGTCCAAGATGGCCTGATTCACGCACCTTTCAATCTTTCCTTCAGCTTATCTCATCTCTCCATTGGCTGATGTCATGTGTGTCAGCCCTTTATTTTCCCTTTAATCAGTACACAATGCACAGAAGACCAATGAAACAGCAGGTCCTCTGTATGGCTTAACTCATAATGAATGAATATCCTTATGGCTTCATCAGGCACTTACATCATCATCATGCAATATTTTCTCTGTCTTTCTGGACCACAGTAAAAAGTCTGGTAATAGGGTTTTGTCAATAAGTCTCTTATTACTGATGCCTGTGCATGTGAGCATACGTGAGCACACATCCGGCTGGGCTCTCATTGGGTGAGAAGGATTCCAACAAGAAGGATCATTTGCTTCGCATTAGCTGTACTCTTTTGTGGACAGCTGGTCTCTTGGGGTCTGCCATGTTCATTCCTATGTGAAATGCGTCGGCCTAAACACCTCAGTTGCCCACTGTTTCACTGCAGGAAGACGAACCATGAAAGCTACAGGTTACATATTAAATGTGCACAATGTGATCTCATTGGTGTATTTTCATGCTGACAGAAGGATGGATGAAATTCAGCTTTTTAGTGATCTAAATTCTTATGTTAAATGTAGACAGCAAACAATCAAAACCAGATTAAAACGTGGTTTTACCTGGAGATAAAGATGTGTGCGCTGTTATGAATCAACTGGGTCTGTATTCTGTAAAATGTGCCCTTTTTTCCAGTGAGACGATTATTTCCTCTGTTTTACCATCGGCTTTTAAATAGCAATATAAAGACTATAATCACATTGCAAATCACTCTGCAAGATTTAAAATAACTTCCAGCACTGAAGTAATTTTCAGCTTGTACCTTTTCAGTAAAACATATTTTTAATCTGAGCTGTGAAAAACTTCAACATGGGTGTCCAATAAGAAATATGATTTGGCTTGAATTATTACAGGGAAATAACATGTAACCAAAGAATATATTTAAACTGGCAGTGCCAAAGGAAATCATCAAGTAATACGATTGGCTGGAAAAAATCCTCCACCCACTCATAGATCCGCCAACCAGAAGACTGTGCAATAACTGTGCAGCAAACGGATTTGCAGAAGTTGTTACAACAAATAAATACAGCGGAAATAAGTGCTGTTGGAAATAATATACTGATATCACACAATACAGCTGTTATGATACAGAGTTAATCAAACTAAGTGGCATTATACAGAATCACTTGGTGCCACATATAGTAAAGTTCTGTCTCTCAGTAGACTAAACAGCCTCAGGATTTGTACACATCAGAGGAGATATAGCAAGAAAACATTAATTGTACACTACAACTGCAGAGATGTGTCCCAGCAGAGAGAAACTCTGCATTTGTAATTTACTTTGGCCAAGGGCAAATTTTCATAGAGGCAACATTTTAAAGTGGCTCACATTATGCAGTCACTCCATTAACAATTTGTGAATGTTTTGCTGAATTTATTGCCAGACAGAGTTAAAGGATTCACTCAGGGTTTGGGTGGAAGTGCGGCTGATGCTGAAGCAGGAGTTAGAGAAAGTGTGGGTTGTCTCTCTTTTCTCTCTCTCTCTCTCTCTCTCTCTCTCTCTCTCTCTCTCTCTCTCTCTCTCCTCAGCTCCTCACGTTCACACACATAAATACACAGGTCTGATTAGACCACCCTAAGCCAGCTCTCTATATAAGCTGTATGTATCTACACTGTCTGAGTCACAAGCCTGTCAAGTTAGACAAAGTGCAATTTCCATGACTCAGACTTTCTGTGAGGTTAGTTTAAATAATATGATTACGGTTCGGATTATGAGGTTAGGACTCTCTCACCTCTCAGCAGCTCACAGTGAAGTTCGGTTAGAAGTGATTAAAGTCTGGATTAAGTTTAGGTTGGATGTGGTGTCGAGCTGTAGAACTCCGGACGGTTTCACCCTGTCGGTCGGAGATGAGACAGCCAGAGCAGAGAGGGTCTCGTTGGCCCCGCCCACTGACTGACTCACTGGACCTACCCACTAAGGTGAAAGGATGGACCTGACCTTCTTACTGTATCGATTAGTTCCAGGCTACCAATCACAAGGGCAGTCGGGGCATGTTTACAGAATCAGGCGATTCGAAGTTGCGTGAGCAGCAGTTATATAAGATGCAGTGGCAGGCTTTGCTTCTCGAGGGAAGTACATGCGCAGGGTCTCAGTGCTGCTGACTGCCGTGCGCTGGAGGGTTGGTAAAGTGTAGCGGGAAATGATGTTGCCCCTCCTGTGAGAGTCTGGGGTTCAATCCACTGTCTGGGCATGTGTGCTTACCATGCTGTTAAAGAGCTCTTGGCTAAACCTGCTAACACAACATTCACCTCCCTCATGCAACAAGGTTAAGATTGAAAGTTGCTCTGGATAATAGTCTGCCAAATGCATAAATGTCATACAGTAAAGGGGGAGCTACTGGGTGGGAAGTGACACTGAAGAAACTGGGTAGAAATGTTAAGGTTGGATTATAGTTAGGGTTTAGGTGAAGCTTATGGCTAAGAGCATGAGGCATGAGTGTGTGTGTGTGGGAAAGGGACTACACTGCTCATGAACCACTGCAACAGAACAGCAGTCATCAGCTTCTTTCCTCCACTCCCGACTCCTCAGTAACAGCCAAATGAAGTACATCATGGAGCTGAGAGCTTCTATAGAGATACTGTAACCACTATGAATAAAAGAAAATGGAGCAGTAAATTCTAGATCACCTGTGTGAAAGGAAAGGAGGCTGTCTCCACCTCTCTCTCTCTCTGTCTCCACCTCTCTCTCTCTCTGTCTCCACCTCTCTCTCTCTCTGTCTCCATCTCTCTGTCTCCCTGTCCTGCTCGCTCCACCCTCTAATTTGTGAGTTAACACTAATGGATATGGAGAAAGGGTTTCAAATTGAAGAAATAGTGAAAACTTGGAAATGGATATTTCATGGGTTTGAGTGTTGGGGGCATAAAAGTAGGAAGATGAGTACTTTCCCCTAACACACACGCACACACACACACACATACACACACACACACACACACACACACACACACATCTATCAGAACAGACTTTGCCCTTCCCTTAACATTGCTCCTGGCCTGAAGAAAAGCCCAGGTAATATATTTGTTTGTAGATTAGGACTTAAATCAATAACCTTTAGGTCTCAGTGTGCTACAGGTAATGGAAACTGACAGGATGGGAATTAGAATTTGATAATGACAACTCGATATTTCCTCAGCTGTTGGAAGAACCTCCACTCCCTAATGGTGTGTGTGTGTGTGTGTGTGTTTGTATGTGTGTGTATCTCTTGAAAACATATCAACCTTTGTGCTATCAGAAGAGTAAAACTGTACTCAGTAAAAGTTAAGAAAAGTAATTCCGTCAAATTTTATTTTATTTATTTATTTTTAATGCAGTTAAATAATTTAAAGATCCTGTACATATCTGCTGTTTTTTAATCATACTGGTTAATATGGCTCTATTGTTCATGGCTGACCATGAACATGTATCTGAGAATTGTCTAGTTTTCCCTAGCAACAGCTACATGGGTAACAAAGAAAGATCCTTGGCAACAAAATCATCAATAAAGCTACATATATACTAGAAATATGTGGGTATAGAGTCTATTTTTAAATCGAACAAAAGCAATGTGTGTCTGATGGATTGGGTAGGTTCAAGGTCCACATACAGCAGTATATGAAACTCTGCTTTATCGGAAACAAATCATATTGAACGTGTTGTAAGGTTCTGGGTTACAGGTGGGCTTTTAGAGCCTCTGCTGTTGGTGCGTCTTGTTGCTATTCTCGATTCAAGAACCACTAAAATAAGTGACAAACCTGTCACCAAAGAGGCATGGCATTCCTTTGGTTTCCATGGATACCCAACTGCGCAACGAATAGCCATTGTTCAAGATCGCCCAACTTACAGCCACCATCTGTCTAGTTTACAAATTCAGAAACCATAAACAGTTACAGTATGTAAGAAAGGCATGTATTAGCAGCATAGAAACTCGTACCAATCCTCCTATCACAGGAAGACCTCTGGATGGGATTTAACAGCCGTCCCATTCACATCTTTCCATTATATCCATATTGATGCTTTTTTCCCTCCCTAATGTGTTTTTGTCCTTGCCAGTAAGACCCCTAGCAGCTAAGGGTTAGGGAGGGGGGTGGATGGTAAAGGGTATAGGAAGGTGTGCCTCTGGTCACTACTATAATGAAACTCTCAGACAGGCAGAGATTTACCTGAAAAAGGCATGAAAACTAAAAGCTGGGGACTCTGGTAATTACCCACCCAGATCTGGCTGCCTTGGGCCCAGATGCAGAGGGGTGTGAGGCATGAATTGCTGAGTGAGTGAGTCAGACTCAGTATGCACAGGTATGTGCATGTGTTCATGCTAAAAGCATGTCTTTATCACCCTTTTATAAACCCGTTTTCTTATTCTGACCCTTTCTCCCTCTCTCCCTCTCTCCCTCTCTGTCTCTCATCCATCCTGTTTTCTCTGCAATGGGTATATTAGACCTCTGCCCCTAACACCCTTAGCTTCCTGTGCTACAGTTGCCAATAGCAGCAACCCACAGTGTGGTAAAGCTGTGTTTGTGTGTGAGTGTTGGAGAAATATTAGCTCTAAAGTGCCACACTGAGCCCCTTTCCCTGCAGAGAATGCATGATCCAGACACTCGATAATCACCTCATGATCTCATCGGACTGCTAATGACACAGTCACCACAGTGATGCTGTACCATAGACGCTGTAGCACAGTTACTGCAGTGATGCTGCACCACATAGTCACTGCACCACAGTCACTGCAGTGATGCTGCACGACGCAGTCACTGCACCACAGTCACTACAGTGATGCTGGACCACAGTCACTGCACCACCCAGTCACTGCAGTGATGCTGCACCACAAAGTCACTGCACCACAGTCACTGCAGTGATGCTGCACCACAGTCACTGCACCACAGTCACTGCAGTGATGCTGCACCACAAAGTCACTGCACCACAGTCACTGCAGTGATGTAGCACCACACCATTTTTTCACTCTCTTTGTATTTTTAAATTCTTACTGAAGTTTAACATAGTATTTAAACTGCAGTTACTAACAACTGTGTTGCAAAAAAATGTAACCCCTGTATATAATAAGTTACCAGTCACACATTTTGTTAAGTTTGTTAAGCTTCATCAAATTAAAACATATCATATTTAGATTCTGCATGTGTTCACTATTTCTGGATTCTCTCAACCAGTAATGCTTTTCCAATAGGCTTGAAGGGGCTCCAAACAATACTGAGCACTTGTTAGCTTTCCAAGGGAAAAGGCGTATTTGAATTCTTGTCTTCTTGTTTTGATGATAATTTCATACATATGCATTGGCTTTCACTATTCATATTTTCACTATTCATAATCATCTTTAAAAATCTATGCATCTTTGTGAGTATTTAAAGTAAAATGTCTTTAAAATTATGCTATTTCATAATAACATTTGCTCTGTTTTAATAATCTTATTAAAAAGGAAAGGGTAATAGGAGCCTGAGGTGTTTAGCAGATGATGACACAACACTGGGAAAGAAAACACAAGAGAAATTACCCCTAATGAAAAGCCATTATTTAAACAGTTAACCAGTCTAGCAATTAACATAATTTGTTTGGTTCATTTCTGGAATGCTGAAAGTTTCTGAAACAATTCTGCTGTTTTTTTTTATTCACAGGAACTCCACTGGGACGTCTTAAATATTTTTGGCATTATTGATTAAAATGAGTACTAAACAAACCAACATAAAAACAAACAAAGCTCTTTATAACGTGTAAGTTATTAGCAATCCTCAAAATTCTTATGGACAAAATTGAAATAACATAGATTTCAGTTTGTATTTAATCTTTTTTATCTGCCTAGAAGAGAATGCTCATACATTTTGACATGAGAGGAAAATATCCTCCAAGTTCTCTGCTGGACAGTTACACTCTGGACAGTATCCTCTGCTGGACAGTTACACTCTGGACAGTATCCTCTGCTGGACAGTTACACTCTGGACAGCATCCTCTGCTGGACAGTTGCACTCTGGACAGTATCCTCTGCTGGACAGTTACACTCTGGACAGCATCCTCTGCTGGACAGTTACACTCTGGACAGCATCCTCTGCTGGACAGTTGCACTCTGTGGTCAAACGGATGTTTGCCAGTAGAAAAATCACAAATGGAGGTGCCTTTGACTTACAAACCAGGATTTATGGTCAGACGATGCTTTAAATATACAAACCTTCTATATCAGAACCATCATAGATCAAGGTCCGGCATCTAAGTGTTTCTTCCAAAGTGTCAGCTACTCTACACTGCTGTGGATTTAAACATCCCAATAAGGATAGCTTATTGACCAATAAGGATGAAGCATAGCTTTTGTGTGGAAGAACCTCATCCAGCATTATAAGTGGAAACTCAGTGGTATTACAAAGAATGGTGATAACTGTTATACATGTTTCATTTAATTTTAGCCTATATTATAGGCTGCATATAACTGCGTAAAAACACAATGTAAGATGAGAAAATAATAATGTATGAGAAAATCCTAATTATAGACTTGTTAAAAAAGTTCCTACTTTTTGTATTTGATTAGACATTCATCTACTTGTTAGTTTTTTATAGTTCATCTGACAGTAATATGCCAGTCACATCTTATATATATTGATAATTTTGTCAGTCTCCTAACTGCCGTTTTCCTTCTGTAGATGGCTGAGGATGAAGTATTTAAAATTTTGAACATTTGAATAACACAGAATAACACAGTGACTCCATTATTAAGTGCTGACACAAGACCAGAACATTACACATATGATTACTGCTGCATGTCAGAAAAGCTTGTGATGTGTCAGAGAACATTAAAATCAGAATATCAGGGAAAAAAAAGCTACAGTGAAATAAATCCCCGTGTGACACCCGTCTCTGCAGACACGTTCAGCGCCACTCTAAAGGGTACAGGGTACAATGTCTAAATACAAATCTGTTTTATATTCCCTGTAATTTCAGTCATATCATTAAGATTTCCTCACCATGCTTTGGCTAAATATGTTTGTACAAAAATCTTGTTTCATATCCAGCCATACAGCTCTTAACTGTAACAATGATATTTTTTTATTTACTGATGTTTTTATGTAATGACTGATACTCTAGGCAAATCAAACAGGAAACTTTATAGGTTTATAGGTGATTTTTGGGGCATCTGATATGCTAATTCATACTTGTCATAAACACATGTTCCTGTGTGCTTAAGATAATTAAGATTAATTTGGCAAACTTACAAGAATTTTCTGAATATGACTTGTCGCAAATTTTTGGATGAGAATATGTCAATGTTTCATATATACAAGAAAGCATTTGTGTAATGTGAACTGCTTGATTTTCTCATTGTAAAATCATTCTGGGGGATGAGAGGAATCTGGGGTAAACCCAAAATACTTTTCTCCTTTTTTCCTGGTGTTGATAATGAGGATATTCTGGTCACACCACTCAACCTAGCTGTCAGCAGGTATTCTTTTTTGTGGAATAAATTAGAGTCATCTTCATCTGTCAGCAGGGATAATAAAGTGAAATCATCAGAGAATTTGCAAGCCAGCTGGTTCAGGCCCAGCCGTGATTAGTGTACTGTGTAAATAGCAGGTTAACTAACACAGCCTTGAGGGACTCCAGTATTAGAATTGAGGAAGGGGGGGGGGGAGGACAGTGTCCACTTCAGCAGCTGTTTGTCAGGAGAAAGAAAGGAAGTAAATGAACGGGAGTGCTGATGGGTACTTGAACCGTTTTTGAAAGGAAAATATCAGGTTTAACTCTGGCATGTGTCCAAGTGTTTCCAAACCAGGTGATGGACTAAATATTGCACCTGTGCGCTTCTATGTTTTTATTTATTGGCTAATGAAATACCAAATTAGAAACAGCTCTGGAGACTGTTAACATAACTGAAGACTGGAAAAACATCGTACTCTGAGGAAGAGTCTTCTAGCATTTTAGAGGTAGCAGATTGTCTTCTACATTACTGGAATAGCAGGAGTGTCAGGAGTGTAATCCTTCCTTACATTTATAAGCCAAACGTACTTGTCAGTCTTATCAGCAGTTATGATTATTCTCTCTGAGTAAGGGAATGCGGTTCATACAGAAGCTCTAAAAACGTCAGCACGCTTTCGCTGTTGTCTGCTGTTTCAAACCTAAGTAAAAGGCCTGTTCACTCATTTGGAAAATTCCAATGCATTATCTGATGAAACTGGCTCCCTTAATGAGGACATTGCTGCCATGGTCCTCCTAGCTTTTATGATAGTGTTGTTTTAAAGGTACACTCCCAACACCCCCTGTGTTCCAATTAGGCCTCCCTCACTTTCCATCTTAGATCTTTTTCTACTAGGTTGAGAGCACCAAGGTTCTTATCCATGAAAACATTCTGTGTTTAAACATTTTTTGTAACAACTCAAGGTAAGGCTAGTTTATTTGTGTACCACTTTTTATACACAGTGGCAATTCAAAGTGCTTCACATAGGCATAGAAGAACAGCTTATGAAATCCAGAGATGTATTACATTGGGAAGGTTTTTGCAAAAAAAAAAAAAATGTTACATGTGATTCAAATAGAAAATAAATTAAATAATGAAATATTAAAAATGAATGAAAGAGGATTAATACATTAAAATATAGATGAACGATTAAAACAGAAACTAATAAAGTGTCATGCGCTCCAGATCTCCTGAGTTTTAATTACCTACACCTGACCCTCCTTTAGTACACCTCCTCCAGCCCTATTTATGTTTGGTCTCACCACTTCATCACTTATGTTGTGTACCAAGCGTTCGTTTGCTCATCTGGCCTTCTGGTGTATTGACCTCTGCTTCTCCATTAGACCTCACCTCCTGTTTAGCCCTCAAACCTGTAATGGACGCTGCTTACCTGGCTCGACCCTGGACCGTTTGGAATGCTCCTTTGCCCTTTGTTGTGTGTGTTTGTTTCATCGCCACGGCAATGTTCTGTTGGCATTAAAATACAAGCTACTCCGCAACTGGATATGTCTACGTCTCTGTTTTTTAGAAACGTTAAGGAAAGCTAATGTAAAGAAATATACAAAACAAAGAAAGAGATACAAATATGACTAACACAGTGTCTTGGGTCTAACTGAAAGCTACACTGAATACACTGAAAATCTGTGAATGTTGACTGAAGACAACTTACAAGTTACAAGAAATGATTCTGCGGAAAGTAAGTGCATGGGTGAGTCTCTCAGAGTATTGTTTTGACAAAAAACTACTTTGAGATGATAGAATGTTGATTTAATAATTACGTTGACATGGCTGCTAAAACTAAGACGAGCGTCCATTAGAACACCTAGGGTTATGAACCAGTTCTTTTGATTTGAAGGCTCTAAAGTGAAGACAGACAGCAGATCGATATCTCTCATCTTTATTTCCAAATAAAACAGTTTTATCTTTATTCAGCTGCAGGACATTTTGACACATCCAGTTTGTAATGTTCAAGGCTCTGATATAGTGAGTCAATAGGTGATAAAGCCAAATAAATGTATCATCTGCATAGCTCTGTTAGGATATTTCATAGTCTTGGAATATTTGGCCAAGGGGAAGCATATTTAATTTGAATGGCCCTAGAACAGAACCCAGGGGCACACCACAGGTCATAGGCCACAGACACATATTTGTCCATTTCAACAAGAGAGTTGCTACTGTGCATAGCAGTTTAGGACTATCCCTGAGAGTCCACCCTCATTCTCAAGTCTGGGTTTTATGATCAGTGGTGTCAAAGGCAGCACTGAGATCAAGCTGTAGCAGAACAGATGTTTTTCCAGAATCTGCATTTAAATGGATGTCATTAAGCACTTTTACAAGAGCTGTCTCAGTGCTGTGGTTTCAAAATAGCTGTATAAAGTTGTCTAAAGATAAAAAATTTACTAGTTGTTTGAAGGCCACTTTCTCTGTGATTTTCCAATAAATGGTAGATTTGAAATGGGTCTGTAATTATTTAACACAGCTGGACCTATGTTTTTCTTTTTCATGAGGGGTTTAACCACTGCAATTTTAATGCAAGGAATCTGACATGAGCAAAACATTTACTATGTGTAATAACTCTGTTGTTACAGAGTAAAAAAAAAATTTTTTTAAAGTGGTGTCAAGATTGCAGGTAGATGATGGCTCCCAGTCCTATTAAAGTTAATTCATAGTAGTGAATTGACACATTTTGACAGTGTTATCTCTATGTACTGTATATTGAGGACACATTGTTGATAGAATGATGGACATTGCTGATGATTTGTGTGACATCATGGATTTTAGTGTTGAAAAAAGATGCAATCTCATTACCCTTTTCATCTGATATCATTTCTAGTGCTATTTTCATTTAGGTAACCAACATAGTGACCAACAGTTTGGCTGTTGTTAATAATTATATTGTTAATGCTGGATGAGAATGATTGTCTTCGATTGTGTAGTAGGCTATTGTCTTCTATTGTTATCAGGGTACTGCAAGCTTGCAGTGTGTCTGTAGATTTTCTTTTGTGAATTTTTAATTCCACCTCCCAAAGTATTTCTCCACAGTGATTTCTGAGTAAATGCAATGGTGCAGTCATAACTGGTGCAGTCATGTCCATGACATTGATCATTTTTGAGTTATCTGATAGAATACCAACGGACCCAGATAGTTTGCAAGTACATAGAAACATTTTGTCTACGAAAGGAGTTCCTGCGTGATCATCTACAGATCTTTTCTTGAGACAAACTGATGCAGCTCAGGGTGAAACAAGTCATAATGAAAGGGTTAATTTACCATTAATAAAATTTGCATATGATACATATGAGACCAGTAATAACTTTGTGGGGCCCCTTTCACTGTTCACAAAGGTATTTAAACAAATTCTCCAAATGATAATTACTTACAATGAAAATAATATTCAAATACAGAATCTATCCCACACCTTTTCCACCAGCTCATTTGACATTTATAAAATTGACTTTTGGTGGAGCTGATTTGATTAACACAATTACACTGTTACATTTGTAGCAGGTTTCTGTTAAAAGCATACAGGTTTCTGTTAAAATTACAGGTTTCTGTTAAAGGCATAAAATCAAGTCCTGCAATGAAAGGATTAATTAAAACCTGTTGCTAAGAGATCTGATCTCTTATTAACTACCTTAATAATATGCATGTAATGACTTGCACTGTATATACTGTGGATTAGAGCAGATTAAAGCTAATAAACGATGGTAGAGATTTCAGGCACGTGGTCCAGATGTTGGAAAACTTTATTCCTACTGTTTCTGATGGACAGAACAGGAAGGGGTTTGGGTTACTGGCAGATTGCATGCTGGATTGTTTTCAAAACAACCATTAATATAATCTCTAGTAAAGCAGTCCTGGTGCACATCAGCACTGTCTGCGAGTGCTCTGTAGTCTGCTGCTGCTATCAGTACTGCTAACTGAACATACTGTGCTCTATGTTGCCCGGGGGATAAAGGACAAAACTGCCGTTGCTGATGCTAGAGTGGCTGAATCTTGAGGGGGGGGTTCTGGGTAAAACCTGTGGGCAGTCCCAGATAGCTCCCAGATAGTTCTTGCATACACCTGTTTCTCCATCTATTCAGAAGAGTCCAAACATAGAGAGGAGGATGCCGAGAGTATTGATTCTGGGGGTGATTGCAATGACCCTAGTGACTATTATGGTGATGGTTGCTATGATGCTGGTGGAGATTTTGGCGATGGTTGCTATGACGCCGGTGGAGATTCAGGCGATGGTTGCTATGACGCTGGTGGAGATTCTGGCGATCGTTGCTGTAACCATGGCAGATAGTGCAGGTCACTGTGACTCTCATCCAGAGTCACATGGTGTGAAGAACTTTGGGAATCTCATTTACTTCACAGGCTGTTGCACTGGGGAAACTGCATGTTAGCATCGATTTGCTGCCCATGTTACTGATGACGGACTCACCCATGATCACATTACTGATGACAGTTTCACCCGTGATCAGAGTGCTCAGTGTGGTATCCCTCTCGTCTAAGGGCTGCTGCTCGTTTGGTTGTGTGTTGCTAGTCTCCTTTGCTTTACTGTTCATTGTCCCTTTTCTGAATGTATTACATTTTCAGACCCACTGGGAATACCCTCACCCAGATTCATTGGTGGTTCAAATTAGGTAAATACAGAATTGCATTGCTGCATAACTGCTGTACAACTAGGAGACACAGAAGCATTAGCTCTCTGAGCCAGTGTTGAGTAGAATGGAATTTACATGTCTTTGGTTTTGCCCAAAGTCTGTGCCAATGCATGGTTCAGCTCTGTTTACTGACTCACACTCAGCTCTGTCAGGGTTTAGATAACCCACTGAATGTTCTTAGCTTAGCTCACTGTGCTGTGCTAACATTTCCTTCACTTGACTCACCTTCCACTGCAATAAAATATCATCGGACCAGTTTCCCCTTCTTTTTTTGGCTCATATTCTGGAAGTTTGAGGAAGTGATTCTGCACAGTAGTTTATAGCTGTTTGTGCTCCATGAATATTCTGCAATAGAACCAGCTGTAAGAGGAGTCATAGTCCATGGTTTGAGGGATTAGGGTTAACATTAGTCCAGAGTTAATGAAATACACCCTATGAAATACACCCTGTGGAATACACCCTATGAAAAATAAAAATCTTTGGCTGGAACAGTTAAGCAACAACTACAAAGATTCAAACCTTTTAATCCTCATTCTTCCAGCTAAAAATGAAAGTAGATTTGTTAAAAAGTAGATCAAGGCTAACTAGAAGCAAAAATCAAGCAGGAGACTATGCATTATGAGTGAAAGCAGAGATTGAAAACAAAGAAATAAATTTGTCTTTACAATCAAAACAAGATCTACATTTGCTCCTTTGTAATTTTGAGCTGAGGAAATCTAACAGTCATTAAGGGCTGAGAAACAGCTAATGGCTTTTTAAAGTTTAAACTGTTTGTGTTTACTACACAGCAAATGCAAGTCAATTAATACTTAGAATGTGCTAAAAGTTTGGGCAGTAAATTCATCAAATATATTGTAGCGTCCACACTGAACCAGTGAATGCCATTTCCAGCTCTTCGTTGCAATTCCTGTCTTTAAAAAGACACACGAAGCAAACAAGCAGAAAATGAAGCTCAACTAATAAGGAAAATCTGGGGAGGTTGCGAAAGACAAGCAGTTCACAATAATGAAAACCTATTCTTACACACTAATAAATTAAAAACAGACATGACTAACAAAAGCTAAATCAACTCTGCTAAGAGTCAGACTGGGTACTCCCCATACTTCTTACCACTCGCCCAGCTGGTCCAGCTGTCACGGGTGGCCGCCCTCGCTTCCTCCCTTGTCCCGTGTCTGTGGGTAGGTGTGTTCCTGTGTGGTGTCTGTTGTGAGTGTGTGCGTCTGTGTCGACGTGTTGAATGTTCGTCTTGTTATCGTTACTTGTTTCACCTGTGATGCGTCTAGCGTGAGTGTATTTAAGCGTGTGTGTGTCACACTTTGTTGTCGGTCTAAGACAACCTTTGGCGTGAGTCTTTGTCGTTCGTGGTCTTCGTCAAAGTCAAACCGTGTTGAATAAACCTGCCTTAAACTCCGTGCTCGGCATCCTGTTCTCCTTCATTAGCGCTACCGCGCTGACATCGTTGCGGAAATGAAGGAAATATCTGAGAAAGGAACTGCGTTTCGCTGCCAACTATCCTTCCAGCCTCTTCAATCCTTCTGGTCTCTTCAAATTGCTCTAAAGCACAATACTGCTGTAAAATAACTGAAATGTCAAGTCATGGAACTCACGCTTGAGCTAAAAAAAAAACCCCAAGACAACAACAATGCATAACAAGAATGTTTGTTTATCTACTACTTACCATGTACTAACATACATTGACAGTAAATAAGAAGCCTTTAGCCAGCTAGCTTATGTTACACCTATGTTTGGCAGTTCTGGCTGCCTTGTTTTGGTTTTATAGTCTTTGTTAAATCTATGTTTGACGTTATATCTGCCTTTGGTTTCATTAGAAATTAACTCTGGCTCTGCCTTTTCTTCATTCCAACTACAGAATAACAAACATTAATTAAACATTAATATTAACATGCATGTTAAATGTGGTGAAGTTGGCTACTCTCAGATCTTCCCAGTTAGAAATGTGACAGATATTTCTGTTCAGCATAGATTGGTCTGTATTTTGAACTGTCATACTATAAAATACTTTGAAAGCAGGTCTGCCCTCCTTCCAGCAGCTCACAGAGTGTAGCTGCTCTCCTCCGACCACATACACAGTTGTGTTTTAGCCTCTGGACAGTTGCTGTTTCTGTCTGAAACCCGGTCCCAGTAAAGCACACTGTCTCTCTGGCTGGTTCTGTTCTCACCGGGCCACACGAGCCCCAGCACTAATAATCTTGATGATTCTTTGCTGATTAGGTTTCTTTATCTCTCTGTGGGAAAGTGTTGAATGGTTCAGTTCTACTGCAGGATACATAAACAGGTGCTGAACATTCTCCACTGTATTCAACTACATCTCATAATGGATGTCTCTCTTCTCCTTTTGTTTACTACCCATGCCTGTTTTTCTCCCAGCCATCTCAGTACAATTTCAAGGTCAGGCCCTCTAAAAAACAACAAGATGATTGTGCATTTAAAGATTGCACCAGAGACAGAGTGGCTTTTTCCCTTGATAATGTCATCAGGTGCATTATCGCAGCCGGCCGCGTTGGCTCAGGCTGATATTTGTCCTCTGGACACACAGCGCCGTGGGAAGCAGGCCGGGGAAATTCACACGTGCTGTGTGATAAGGATCAGCAGTGGATTGATTGCAGCTGCAGTGATATTGGGGGTAAATAGAAAGAGGACGATACAGACAGCGTCCAGGACATGACAGTGTGATGAGTGAGTAACGAATAGCTACGTGATAACACTCTCTACACCGCACACGAGATTAAAGGTACCACAAGCATAACCCTTTCATAAAAAAACCTGTGCAAACTGGGAGTGTGTTCTGAATGTAAATATCGAGTCCATTTACCACAAATAACAATTTCTCTGCCTTTAACCCAGAACATAAGCTAAAAGGTGCATGAGACAGAGCTGTTGTCTCTGTGGTAGAATGATTTCCTTTTATTAAGAAGACAGTGTACATATTCTAATGACACAGTTTGTCATTATCCACTAATGATGACACACACGAGTTCCCTGGCCAAAGGTGAAGGGAGGTTTGGTGGATCTGCTGGTGAGGACTGGGACTGCAGAAGGCTGGATCAGAGCACATGGATGTAGCTCCTCTCCTGCCATTGAAGATCAAGATGCAAGCACAGTAGCTCAGTAGCTCGGGTCCAGGCTTGTCCTCCACCAGGTGGCCCTCAAATACAGAGGCTCTCTGTGCAGGCGAAGGGGATCTTTCAGCGTGACACAGTAATAATAATGCTCCTTAATGTGAGTGTGTGTGTGTGTTTGGGTACCCACTACCCACACCCACTGTCCGGACTGGGGCAACCTTGGTGTTCACCCTTCAATAACATCCTCTCTGTTTTCTACGTCTAGTTCCTGGTATTTCTCCATATTGTTTAACCTTCTCATATTGTTTCATTTGGATCTTTACTTCTTTACATCTATTTCCACTGTTGTATTATCTACTATTGAACTATTGTGACTTCTGATTGGTTCTTCACTGTTGGTGGACCACTGGAATAAGCCATGCAAAAGTCTTCAGTAGATTTGTTTTAGTAATGGTCTAATGAACATCTCTTTATTAGGATATTAGCCCAAAAAATACAGAAAATATGTACAGGGTATATGTATTTTAAATATGTACAGGTATATGTATTTTAAATATGTACAGGTGTATGTATTTTAAATATGTACATGGTATATGTATTTTAAACACAATTTTCAGAACAAAATGGCTTCTACAGATAAGAGTCAGTATAGTGATTTGGTGTGACCTTCCTTGGTAATAGTCCATTTTCACAGCAGTCATATTGACATGAACTAGGAGGACAAATACAGGTGTTAGCAATGACATTAATTAGGGTTCTATTCCATTTCGGTTTGAGAGCTCCAGGTTCCTGCTATTGTTCAAGTGTAAGGGGAGGTCACACTAATTGTCACTGTAGCCTATAGAAGGTGTTTTGACTTTTTCTCCCATGTTTTTCAATACTGCATACCAATTTTCTAGTTGTATCCTAATAAAGAGACTGAGAAATAATTATATGTTGTTATTATACCATTGCTAAAACCACATTTTTTTTTTATTAAGCCAAGGTTCTATGTAGACTTAGACTTTAGAGCACATAGGTACTGCCTGTACTCCTGTTTAAATTTATTTGATTTGAAATGTAATCATTCCATTTTGTACTTATTTTGCGTTGTGTTTCAATACATAATGCTCTGATCCTAGACTCTTCTCAGGGCAGAACAGGCTTTATGTTTGATGTGTCCAACCACGTAATTGCAGTGTTATGGTTATTTTGGGGTAATGTGGTTACAGTGGTCCTATCTTGATGTAAATATTTCATAGGAAATTCAATAAAGTGTGTGAGAGTGTGTGCATTTTCCACTCACTCTTTGAAAAACCTCTTTTTACCTGAAGTTTTGTTCTTGAAAAGAAATTGTAATGGGATGGAAAGAAAAAAGCTGAGACTATGTCTGTCCATCTGGCAGTAATTTGCATTTTGAGCAAAATGCCAATGTAATGAATATTAATGATATAAAATGGTTACAAGCTAATTAAACTTTACCAAGCCGCCTGGGAACAGAGCTATGGGGTGTGTGGTTGGGGCCAACCGGCAGGTCTGGAGAATACCAAAGCAGAGAAGTAAAGTGTCTAGTGAAGAAGAGAAGAAACCTGCAGGAAGCTTTCCAGTTACCTGTGATTACCTGTGATTACCTGTGACCAGGATTCAACACTTGGACAAGCTTCATTGGCCAAACGTGAAGCTAATAATTGTGTAGCTGATAATTATGCACGTTCAGAATTCCTTAACACCGAGCCACTATCTTATCATAGCTTGGTTTTAATGACTCATTTTGTATAATGCATATGTAGGGGTCCATTTAAAGACCACTGCTTTATTGCATTACCAGGTTTTTTATTGATTTTTTTTCTTTATAAGATATATTGATTCATTTCCAGATCATACGCTGGGAATTGTAGGTCTTTATTCTCTCTTGTGACAGATGCCACTAATATGTGAAACATGTGCTCAGACTATTTTTAAAATATTTTGCCGGTCTGAATCAGCGGTTTGATGGAGGAGTAGGGACAGCAACCGTGGAACTGGGACTGGCATCGTCCATTTTAAAGTGTAAACTCAGCCAGATTGGCATGCACTGCTTTCTCAGTAGCAAACAAAGATGATTCGTTATCCCAGATATAAAACATGGAGACAGGCTGACAAAGAGATGCAGATGAGACAGACAAGAGAAATACGGAGAAATGCATGTTAAGTGAAAGGTTTTTTATGACTATGACAGAGATGACAGTTGTTGGCGTAAGCAGTTCTTTATTAAATTTATCTGGAAGCTTTATTTTCAATAGACAAATACCACAGCTATAGAACATAACGTTTTTTTTTTACTATAAAATGCCTTGTACACATTTGTTTAGGATTTTCTATAAAAAAAAATTGAGTATCTGAAAAAGACAAAAACATTTTTCGTCTTTTTCAGATATTCTGGGTTATTTAACTCTTCTTTGTGACCCATGACAATACTTTTATGCATATTGTGTTTAAAAAAAGATATATAACATGATGGGGTTTGTTGCAGGAATAGATTTACTACTTCTACTAATAGTATATTAAGGGGCAAAAATGACTTTGACCCCAGACATTCAGAGAGAGGACAGTATCTCTGGGGCAGAATCTTTGAGGGGACAAAACTCCCTGGTACACCAAGGGAAGTTGAACGGTACATTTTATTTGAAGTTTTATTTGATTGCATACTGTGTGTCCTACATAGATACAGTTGTGCCTGTTATCTAAATATTCTAACTTCAGCTGTTGTGTGTAACAGATTTAAAAAATATATACTAAGATGTCAAATTAATATATATTTAATGTAATATCAAATATATTTTATCGTGTCTATGGTGAGGAATGTAAATAAATGGCAAACACTGTCTCATTCTAAAGCTGTTCAGTTAGAGCCTGAGTCAGGGTAAGCATGACTGCATTGCTCATTGTATTTGTAGTCTTTTTTAACAACATCAAAACAACAACAAATGCACTTAAACCACTTATCAAATAAACATTTATACTTTATTTTTTCCCTCATTCTGGCATTGCAAAAAATTAATTAATTTTTTTAATGTTTTTTTTTATGATAAAAATGACACTTAAATCCTGGATAACTTACAGGCTCCTCCTCCCTCTGTCACCTGTCACCTCCACTGTGAGTCTGAGCTGATAATTAATAGCCTGCATTAGCCCTGCTAACTTCCAGACCGGATGAACCGTGGGCACCGTGTGTCTTCTGTGTTATGAAACCGTGCAGCTCAGTGAAGCCCCCTGCTTTCTCTGTCAGCATTACACTCTGAAAGTCCTTCTCTTTCTCTTTCCCTTTCTTACACTCTCTCTGACGATCATAAAATGTTTTTTTCAGCTCAATGAAATGCTGTTATATTGTTCTAGAGAATCTGCAATTAACTTGAATCTTGAAGAGTGACAAGAGTGACTCTACAAAGTGATTTAAACAAGAGTTACTCTACAGAGGGATTTAATCAAGAGTGACTCTACAGAGTGATTTAAACAAGAGTGACTCTACAGAGGGATTTAAACATGCTGGAAGAACACTTGTGTTACTCACTGGACAGCTGTTTAAATCTGGTGTTCAAATCTGCTGTTAAATCCGGTGTTAAATCTGGTGTTTCACACATGGCTCTCCAATGCTTCATTAATTAATAAAACAGAAATGCTCCACAAACACTCCACCACAAACATCGTGGTTGTGTGAACCTGGTCTTTCTGTTCAGCCAGGCTGTCATGCCACTCCAGATGCCCGTATTAGCCCAGGCTGACAGCTACAGCTGAGGAGTCTTCATAAAGTCATTCCAAACCCTCTCGTAATGGCTGCCCCTATTAACTCTGTGACCTTGCGTGGGTGGAAAGCTGTTCAGGAAGAGTATGAGGGATGGACATTTCTGATACACTTCGAGAGGAAATTTTTTGGAAATGTATTCTGAGGGTTCTTTTATTTAACATCCTGGTGCTTTTTGTTTTCCCTCTTTTTTTATTTCCTTATATCCCACCAAGACACACAAGAATGAGTTTGCAATGCGGCGGGTCTACATACATTATGAATTTTGTCACAACTCTATGGTTTACAAATCTCTCTCTCTCTCTCTCTAGCTGACAGTTTGTGTCATTCTTCCCATCTGTCCATTTCTCCGTAGTGGGTGGTGGCTGTGGGAGGAGGGTGAGGTAGGGTTCTGTTAAATTAACGTGCTCCAGGTGCTGATCTCCTCCGTTCACTTGCATTCAAAACAGCCAAAACTGACTGAAGGAAGATTGATGTTTAGCTGCAGCAATTCCTCTTTCTCTCCCTCTTCTTCTCTTTTGCAGCATGTAGGTCTGCATTTTAATGGTCAAGGTCTCTCCTGTGAATGGCTGAAGGGGGAAGTTTTTGCAAATGTCAGTCTTTGTTGGACTATCATCTCTGGATTGTTGGAATCAGCACTAACCTGGTGAGGAACTGTCTTAGTGGAATGTCCATCTGTCTGCTCTGTCCTCTACATTAGAACATGTAGGAGCAACAAATACTAAAAAAACATCTACTGTATCATATTTTATAGATTGTTGGTCATTGTTGAATTATGCAAGTGGGGATCTGTTTGGCATTGTTTGTGCTGAGGAGACAAAAGGCATGGACTGATCATGTAAATAAAAAACCCAAACAAACCAAACCAAACAAACAAACAACAACAAAAACACAGTTTTCATCTCAGTTTATGGAGATGAGAATTTTGGAACTGGAGCTCTCTGAATTCACTAAGAGAGATATTACTTAATACTACCCAAATCAGGACAGCCACAACCATCAGCACACACTCTGTATTGTTTAATATTACGGCCCAGCAGTCAGAGACATTGGACAGTACCTCTCCTACTGTGAGCTGGAAGAGAACTTGCTTTTCTGTACTGTATGTCAAGACAGGGTGAGTGGCTCAGAGAGGCGATATGTTCGGAAATAAGGAGGTATGGCAGAATGATGGTGGCTTTGCCTAAAAAGGAGAGACAAGCAGAGACGGTTCCTCAGTCGTAACTCCCACGTGTGCAGGTGCTTGCCCAGTTAACAGCCCCTCTGTCTTCAGCACCACACTATATCTGAAGCTCTCCATTTCCAGACTTCGGCTGTTCTGACGAGGAAACCTATAGAGAGTTGTGTGTAATTTCTCTTTCTGAGCAACTCCTGAATCTTATATGCTGTCAGAGATGGCTAGAGACTGATGTAAGACAAAGAAAAACGCAGAGAAGACACTGGCCCCACTTTGAGACTATTTTCCTCATAGATAATTTCTGCTGGATGACTATGGAGCGGAAGCTGAGAGGTGACTAAGGGAATGTAAATGGGGAAGAAAAAATGGGAAGGTTTTAGCACAATCGGGAGTTTTCAACCTTCCAGAATCTGTCTGAGATGGAGGAAGGGACCGAGCTGAGTAGGAGCTGGTGGCACTGTGAGATATTTCAGGCCCCTGTCTTTGCTGACAGTCCCAGTGTGCTCTAGTGCAGAGCTCCCATGGGTGGATGCATTGGTAGAAAAGCACCTGTCAGAAGTCAATATCTCCTGGAACCAGATTGACCAGGAAGAATCCAGCGATCAAAGTTAATCCACTGAACTAGATAAGGATCCAGCGATCAAAGTAAATCCACGGAACTGGGTAAGCTCTCTGCCTTCTAGACACCTGGCCACTGGCATCAGACTCCAGAACACCTGCTCCAACAAGAACCCAAGCTTTACTTGTCCCAGCAAGGACCAAGGTCTTACCTGTCCCAACGGGAACCAAGGTCTACCTGCCACCGTTCATGGTGAGTGTTTTTTACTTCTGAGAGTCTGTATCTGATGGTGTGTGAGATGTACTGGGAGCAGTGAGAGGTAGGTTAGGCTTAAGATAATTGAATAAAAGTGGCAAAGCAGCAATTTAGTAATCACTCAGTCGCAAAATGGTCAACCATTCAGCAACTCACCATCTGTATACTGCTCTACATGCTCTACATGCACTCTAGAATAGAAAGTGAATCCTAGAGATGAAACCCAGTATACAGAGCGGATATTACAGGTTAAATTAAAGTCACATCAACTAGTCACATCAACCTGACCCTATGTGTACACCAATGAAGTGGGACATACAAGAGTAGGCCGTCAACTGGACATTTGATGTCACTTCATATAAAGAACGCAGGAACCATAAACAGTGGAGAAGCTTCTATAAAGTAATGAGATTCATGGTGGAGTGGAATGGTCCTGTTAATCTGGCAGTCAGTGTCCCCTTACGCTACATTGTTTCATTTATCAGTTCAAATTCAGGAGACAATGGCAGATGTTTTGTTTAATGCACAAAAAAATGCTTTGTTTTTTTTCACTGTCAGCAGTTTCTACCATGTCTAGAGTGCTTTTGTGATGTGTAAACTCTTATTTCTCAGGTAAATTTGCAGTCTTCCAGCACCTTTCCTGACATGATAGAAGTTTCACAATTATATTGCTCATTCAGCTGATCGAGATTTTTTTTCTACTGCATCACAAATACAACATAATGAGTAGCAGACCTTGATGTTTCCCAGTAATTGGATAGTGTTGTTGAAGACCAGTCAGCTCTGCGATAGTACAATCTTCAATAAAAAGGCTTCAAGAACATGGTTAATTAGACTTTGTTGACCCAAGCCACAATCCACACAGAGGTTTATGCCTTTCCATTATATATGAAGGAGTCCCATTCAATAAACACAGTGTAAGTCAAGTGCTGAACCCAAATTGCTGAAAAACATGTACACCATCAATTCCAAATGGCAGAAAGAAATTGCAATTCTTGGCCATTCCATTGTACCATTACAAATACCAGTAATCTCATTTCAAGAAAATGTTCTTGTAAGAGTAACTATAATTTAGATTTATTTTCTTCCATGATATAGATATCCACTTCAGATTTTTAGATTTCTGTTTCATTAACTCATCTTCATGTATCTCCTGCTCACGACAAACAGGCCATCAGATGAGATTTATAATCTTATCTGATGTTTGTTTATATATACATAATCTGTACTCTTAAATACTAATTTAAACATAACAAAAGAAGTTATTTACCTGAGATTTATTTATAAATGGGTTTTTTTCCTTTGTAATTTGTAATTCAGTGAGTTTATAGAGAAGTGAATAAAGAGTCAATCAGTTCATGTCGATGATGGAAATAGTATTCAGTACCTGAGCTGAAGACTGGTCTGTTCTCACTGTAATGACGGCTTTCCCCTGCTGTGAGATAGTACAGTCATAAAATTTTACCATTACAGGAAAACAAAGACAGAGAAGTTTCCAAAGAAAGTCGCAACCTATTTACATGGAATTTATGGCATTTGGCGGTTGCCCTTATTCAGAGTGTGTTCATATTTATCAGTATGATATGTGTGCATGCTCCTGACCTGCCTGTGTTCTGATTGTGGGGAACTAGATCTTCGTCCTTCACCTGCTTCGCTTGGTGAGCTGGAGAAACATGTTACCACCCAGAGCAGCTCACCATCACATAGCTTGTTGTACACTTCTGGGAGTATTTTAATTGTGAACTAATGTTGCAACTTACAGTGTCAATCTTTGGATCTAGAGACATTTATTAAATGTTAAAATTAACATGTTTTAATCCATATCTCAATCATTCACTCTTTTGTTTGAATTGTACTGATATATAAAATAAAGTGAAAACCAACACATTCCAGACACGAACCAAGAAGTGTGATAACACACACACACACACACACACACACACACACACACACACACACACACACACACACACACAAAGCTGTTGTTGACATTAAAGTGTGCTCTTTGTGAATTTTTTTTTCCAATAATCAGACAGTGAAACCACTTCTACCAACATTAGATTTCTTCTTTGGGTTCTGTTGTCTGCATCTTATAAAAGAAGCCTTGAGTCTCTTTTGATGGGGTGGCAGATCAAAGCTGTCCAAGTTATCCAGGAGGCAGTGAGAGGAGGGAGAGGGGTACTGCGGTCCAGGATCTAAGACTTGGTGAGAACAACATTTTTCCAGAATGTATAAATTAAACCAGTGGATGGAGCCAGAGTGAATCAATATAGTAACATGCTGGGGAACAGTGCTGACATTGTTGTGTGCTGGCTAGGCCTATTTATGCTTTCGTGGAAAATGTTAGTGATGTAGAATTTGTTCTGAAAATGCTCAAGTCCAAAGTTAGAACTGTAGGATGATATATTTTCCAGCCCCTCTGTCTTCAGTCAGTGGCCCAGTTAATACTGATCCCATTTACATTCAAGTTAGCTGGATGTTTGAACCTAATTATAAAGGTTTGAGGTTTTATGGTTTTTATCTTTAGATTTTTGAGTATCTTTTCTACCAGAGGAGATGTGCAGATATTGAGTAAAAAAAACTCAAACAGGTTTTAATAGATTGGCGTAATTTAAAATACAAACACTACTGTGTTTGAGAAAAATAGCTCAGCAATTTAATGAAAACATTACAAAGAAATGTTTGAAATGACATATTTTCTTGTACTAGGACTCAAATAATGACTTTTTTACTAGTTGTGATATGGAAATAAAGAAATTTGATCATTTAAAATGTATTGGCACTCTACATCAGTAACTCTCCAAATTTAAGATCATCTACCAGACTCAACCTTTTTCAGTGTTTGCAGTTTGATTTGATGTTTTTCCTTTCCAGTAAAATGTATTAATAATATGCTAAGAAAAGTTGAGACCAGAACTAGGTCATGACAAAAAATGCTTAATCCTAGAGAGAACTAATGTTCTTACCAAAGGAATACAGTCCATCAAAGGAAAATGGTCATTTATTCAATCTGTTAAGCTCATCCAAGATAGTTTTAGGAGACGATCTGAATTTATATAATAGTGAATTATATAAAGCTAAGACACTTTAACAGTGCATTGGCTAATATAATTAGGTTATATTGTCTGATCACACTTGAAAAAGAGTCTATGTACAGAACAAACAGCAATGGTGTCAGTTGATATCACGATCTGGTGCTGCTTTAGTGTTTACTGTTACTCTGGAATGTGGTCAGGGTTAAACTCTGGAACATTGTTTACACTTGGAGGCAGTGGTCAGGGTTAAACTCTGGAACATTGTTTACACTTGGAGGCAGTGGTCAGGGTTAAACTCTGGAACATTGTTTAC
>JAOXYF010000018.1:769817-793278 GCA_028565775.1 Sternarchorhynchus goeldii | reverse complement strand
TTTGGGGGAGCTGAAGACCTCAGCAGTGTTTGGGGGAGCTGAAGACCTCAGCAGTGTTTGGGGGAGCTGAAGACCTCAGCAGTGTTTGGGGGAGCTGAAGACCTCGGCAGTGTTTCTACGAGTACAGGAACGTGCAAGACACAGAGGGTAAGAGGAAGAGTCCTCATGTTAGAGTTGTTCGGCGGATTAACTACGGGACAGGAGAGCACTAGACCACTCCAGGTGATCTGGAGTCTTTCTTTCTGGAAATTCTATGATAGACTGCATAGACGTTTGGTCATACTGAAGATCAATTGATGTCATAAATCTAAAGTCTTACACGTTAGCCTCAAACATTTGAGACAGAACTCATGGTCTCACATCAACCAACAATAGTCTCACACATCACAAACTGTATTTGATTTGTTGCTGTGGCGATAACAAATACAAACTGAAATCTAAATGGCTGAGCCCTCATGCTGCATTACTTAGATTAGCCAATCAAACACTCTAATGGTTAGAATACCCCCCAACAACCCCCCCTCCCCCAAAACAAAACAAAACAACACTCACACAAAATCACTAAGTTTTAATCTTGAGAGGTATATGATGGGGAATTTTCTAAAGCTGGATCCTGTATCACATGCTATTACAGGCTAAACAACATTTAGCATTTTATTTAGGACCTTGTGCACTTTGAAATCAATACAGTGAAACTGCAATAAAGACTGATACCAGTGTGAATATTAGAGCAGAGGCATATCAATATAAAGTGTTAATGAACAAGGCTAGACTATATTACTCTGTGGAGTTCTAGGAGGCAGAGACTGCTGGCCTATCAATATCAAGACAGAGAAGCAAAAGAGCAAGTGGCCTCAGAAAGCTGACGACAGAGCGAACATTTGGCCTGCTTCAAGCCATGGACGGCCAGCCTGATCCCTGTGTGTGAGGAGCAGCAGAGGCTTGTGTCTGTGGAACGCTGTCTAGGTTGAGTACGGACCTCTGCCATGTTTCTTAGCTTCTCAAACCAGCAGGATGTGGCTCTGTTTGTCATTTTCTAGTAAAGAAAACACCACAGCTGTAGGACAGGATGCTGCAGCACAGCCTGTTGGGACAGATTACTATGTATGCACTGGTTATGTATTGGTTATGTTGCTGTTGGGAAAGGTTATGTGCTGGTTATGTGCTGGTCGTGTACTGTTGGAACAGGTTATGTGCTGGTTATGTACTGGTTATGTACTGGTCATGTCCTGTTGGGACAGGTTATGTGCTGGTTATGTACTGCTTATGTACTGCTTATGTACTGGTTTTGTACATGTTTATGTGCTGGTTATTTACTGGTTTTGTACTGGTTATATACACATATATGTATATATCAATTATGATGTACACATGCACTAAATTTAGCTGTTTAAATAATCTATGTATTTGGTACAATTAAATTGTTAAATACAATATTGTTGATTTCTGTTAGGTGCATCCCATAGTACACCAAACTTCACCCAGGACTTTCCCCTAACCAAACTTCTTATTGTAGACCATATACTCATGGAGTCAGCGAATAAGTGCACGTGTGTGTGTGTGTGTGTGTGTGTGTGTGCGTGCGATTAGATTATGAAGCGAAGTGACACATAGCTCTTAGCCAAGCTTATGACTCTAAGATGCACTAAACTGCTGTTATTGTAGGGTGTGTCTAGAGCATGGTTTTTCCACACACACACACAGAGAGAGAGAGAGAGAGAGAGAGAGAGAGAGTGGGAGCTCAAGATAGAGGGAGGGAGCTAGAGAGAGAGAGAGAGTGACGGTCTTATGTCTTATGAAAGTGAATTTTTGTTTGTATGCGAGAAGACAAAAGAAATCAGAAAATAAAGCATTACTGATAAAGCTTCAAACACCTGCCCTCGAAAAAATTAAAAAAAACAAACACACCCATCTGCTTGTTGAGGGCACTGGGGAAGGAGAAAGAGGACTCACTCCAGATGAAAATGCATGATTCTGACTGAATGAAGAAAGTGTTCAGTTATTTGAAGTCATGTGCTTCTCTAACAGGCTGGACAGGCACATCTGTCCTGCCCAAACCGTTCTGCTTTTAGCTGTGTGGTCGAGTGCCTACATAGTAATGCAGCCTACAGTGCAACACATTTGTGATGCAAAATCAAAGAGAATAATAATGAAAAAAAACTAATGATTACAGAATTACCCACTATATTTCTGCATTAAGTAACATTTATTACACTGAATATTAATAGAATCAGTTTTACATCTTTTCCCATTGAACTTTATGTGCACCACTCTCTCCCTCACTTTGTGGTGAAGATGTTGAATGTGTTCTGTTAACATTACTGGATCTGTCTCTGTTCCCCAGTGTGAGCTGCTTTCAGAGAGCTAGTGGAAAGAGGTGGTTTTGCTCTGGTGGATGCACGAAGAGTGATGGAAAACTGAGAGTAATTCGCCCACTGGGGGAATTCATCCACCTGGTCTGGGTAATTAGGTTGGAGATGGGCGGAGAAGGGTGGAGAGGGGCTGATGGGAGAGGACAGCACAGTGACCCTGCTGTGTTCCAGCACTAAAAAGAACAGCAGAACTAGAACAGTGACTGACCTACAAGTGTTGTGAGAGACCTGGGTGAGGAGCTGATAGGACTGGTAGGAGCAGGTGAGGAGCTGATAGGCTGGTAGGAGCAGGTGAGGAGCTGATAGGACTGGTAGGAGCAGGTGAGGAGCTGATAGGACTGGTAGGAGCAGGTGAGGAGCTGATAGGCTGGTAGGAGCTGGCAAGAAGCTGGTGAGGAGCAATAGAAAAATATCTAACACAGAGGAGCTCACTACCATGCCGCACCGGTTAGCCACACAACATTTTCTGACATTTACACTTTTGGAATTTAGCAGACACTCTTATCCAGGACGGCTTACAAATGTGCTTTGTTGTCTGCACAGACAAATTGTCCTTAAGTAGTACAAATAGGTCAGAGTCTAAAAATACTCTTGAGCTCAGATACAAGACTTAGTGCTGAGGCACAGATACACAACAAAGAGATAAAACATTTGGCAACAAGGAGTAATTTACCAAGACAAGCCTGAACTAAGAGAGCCAAAGCAGAAGTGTGCTGAACTCATGGGTCACTTACCAAGCCAAGGTGAGAGGTAAGAAAACAAAAATGGATCATTCTGGCCTGACCTTTCCTAGATTTGTGGTGAAATGGGGTCAAAAAGACACTCTATATTTTTACATTCTTTTTAATGAATGTTCTCTTTCAGGCAACTAGCTGTTTCCGTTTTTTGTAGCAAAATCTTGTTCTAGAAAGCAGGTCATCTAACATCAAGTCTTCACTGAAAGCTGGGAGATAGCTTACATGCAGCTAATTGTATTAACTCTATGCCATGCTATGAAACAGAAAGCTTGTGCACACTGCAAGCTAGGATAAAATAAAAGTGTTATTATTATTATTATTATTATTATTATTAATAATAATAATAACAATAATAATAATAATAATAATAATAATAATAATAATAATAATGGTGTTATTATTATTAATATTAAATGGACAACTGACTTTTGCACTATATATGAGGCCATAATATAATCAACTGAGACCATGTCTAAACTGAGGGGCGGATCCCGCTGAAGGTGTGTTCATTTGTGGGCGTGTCTAAACTGAGGGATGGACACAGATCAAGGTGTGTTCATCTGTGGGCGTGTCTAAACTCAGACCACATTCAAGCCTCAGGTTTGATCCTTTAGCATTTAAGTACGACTTGAGTTTGAGTCACTAAATCACAACCCCACATCTGGGTGAAGTGCAACAGTCAGGTGTACTGATGCTTGCATCTGTACACTCATGGATAAACCAGCTGCTCGTGCCTGTTAAGGATATAATGTAGGAGCAGTAGGTAATCCACTGGTGCAGACTCTATCTGCAGTAATCTCTGCAGGGGAGTCAGGCTGAGAGTGGAGATTTGGAGTGCAGAGGAGCTGTTTTGCATTTTCAGTGGCAGTGTCTGTACATACAGCACTCCAACTGCACAATATCATTTTACTGATGTTCTTCCACCACAAACCGGCTTGACTGCAGATCAAAAGCAAAAATGATTCAATGGATTATGGCATGTTGAGACTGAACCTTTAACTTTGTTTTGGTTCATTTAATTCACAAGATAATAAATTCTGAGTGTTAATGTGTTTTCAAATTTCTATGTTTTTCTTATTTTTTGTGTGTTTTATGTTTTTGTGTGTCTCAATATGCTTAAAAACAACTGTGAGTATTAATAACAACATTAATCACCCCACACACACAAACACACACAAACACACACAAACACACACAAACACACACACACAAACACACACAAACACACACAAACACAGCACAACAGTATTCTTTCTTAGAGTTTCTTAGCTCTTCCTCAGTTTGTGACAGGAAAACATTAATAATTATTTATAATTATTTCTGTGAAGTTTGCAACAGTGGAAAATTCTAGATTCTTCCACCCTCCCCCTCACAGCCTGTCTCCTAGCGCCTTCAATGCATATGTATGGACTGAAGTTGTTTGAGTTTGTTTATTTTTAAATCTGTTTTTATCTTTAATCAATTTTTTGTGTAGCTTGTATAGTTGATTGTCTGATGTTCTAAATTCTAATGAGACTGATGTTTCTAGGACACCATCAGAGATGAGGGCTGGGTCTCTGTGGGACGCTCTGATGGTTTCCTCCCTCTCCTCTTCACTCGTTGTAAATTCAGTAACGATGCCGTGAATGACAGGGAGAAGACGGGGGAACAAAGAGAAGCGTGAAGCCTCACCAGTTTACTACACATCCTAACGAGAGACCCGGACTGCTTGCATCCTATCGAACCCCAAACAAGCCCAGATGCACTCAGTACTGTCTTCCATTATTCAGTGTTGGGGTCGGCATGAAGTTTACCTTTAATTCAACATTGATATCTCTCTGCCAGTGTAGGAGATAGAATATAGCAAATGTACAAACAAAGAAATCCATAGCTGTCTCAACGCGAGACTCAAGTCCACCTGTGTGAAGCCGGTGGGGAAAAAAAAAAAAAAAACATTGAAAAACTAATGAGTTTCTTTGACCTCTCTTATGACTCCTCATACTTACCACTCCTTTGGGTCTGGCCATAGGTCATTTCATCAGGTCCCTCTCCTGGCCTGAACAACATGGTTGATTTGGCTGCGTTGTCTTCCCTAAAGTAAAAGCTGGAGCACATAGCTTTGATCACAAAGAACAGGATGTCATTCAACTCCTGAACTGAAGGTGTAGCATCTGGCAACTCTATCAGAGGAAATGCATCACATGTTAAAATTTTAATGCTTGTGAGAGTAAAAGAATCTTGCCGTATGTCAGATCAGTGTTGTGAATCTTCACCGACAAAGAGTCTGAATATGTCTGTTTGTGTACACCTTCAGTAACAGTGTTTTTTTTCTGATTAGGAGGGTCTCTCCAGGGTGGTATTTCTGACAGAGTTGATCAATTTAAATGATGCTGCTTTGTTTTTAATGATTCAGACAAACATTAACAGAGCTTAAGAGGCTGCTCTTACCAGTAACCAAATCAGTAAACTCTGTAACAGGTCACAGTAACAGCCGCAACTGACTGTTACTATGTAACTGACTGTTAATGTGTAACTGACTATTACCGTGTAACTGATGTAAATTGTATGTATGTGGGTAAGATGCAGTATTTTATGTGGGTAATTCTGCTACTGGAAGACTATTCTTTCAAACCAATGAAAATGTAAACATCCAAACCTGAACCAAATGTATGTTTGTTTATAAGCAAGTCTGTGAAAAATGTAAACATCCAAACCTGAACAAAATGTTTGTGTGTTTGTTTATAAGTAAGTCTGTAAAAAATGTCAAGAAGCAGAAAATATTGGGCATTAAGGGAAGATTTCTTCTCTGTCTATAACTCAATGTCATATCTATAGTTTGCAGTAACTGAACCCTGTCTTCAGTCAGCAACGCATGTGGGTCTTGAACAGCCTTTATATGGCACTTCAGAGATGATTCTAGATTACTCAATATGCTGATGTTCTCTGGCCAAGCTAAACTTGTACACATAACACCTGTGCTGGGTTAAGCACTTCCAGTCAGTGTAAGTTCAATGTTATATCTGTATGAACAAAGACTTCTTTTTGTGAGACAGAAAAAGTGTCCACTGACCTGTGGGTGAGCTGGACTGAGTGTAGCATGTTGAGGTAGCATGAGGGCAGGGCTTAAGAAGGGACAGCCCTCTCTCGTGTGTTCTCCCTAAAGCAAATGTTACCTCAGCCTGCATGGAATTGCTAATCAAAACCACTCAAATATTTCACCTCACGCAATCCATTGCACCTGGGCTCTACGCATTTTTATTTCCCACTGCAAGCACAAGCTGCCATTTGCAGACACCGCGAGCAAATGTTAATTCACCCCCTCCCACACTCACAGGGGCACCAGCACCCCCAGTGGGGCCTGGAGCTAACAGAAGAGGGCGGGGTCATTTGACTCCCGTGTTTACTTAAGGTAATGTAATTGAGTTGTTCCACAGCATTCTGCTGCAGTGGAAAGAGATGCCCGCGGGCACTGTGAGGAAAAGGGTTGGGAACGCTGGTTTGAGCAGAACTCCTGCCCTGAGGAACCTGCATTCCTCAAGCAGCTTAATCGTTTCTCTGGATGAGCAGTGAGCTTTCGTTCCTGGCCCTCCCCCATTTTACAGGTATTATCTAGTTACACAGTCACATCTTTCTTCATTACCGGCTCAGGAGGACGTATACGGACAACAGACTAGAAGCATATAAATGAAATGCACAAGATGACAGAAGCTTGTGCATATATTTCTGCTGGAAGTTATTATTAGTTTTTTTTCTACCTTCCAGTTTCAGTCTAACTAGTTAAATGGGTTGCACCGTACTTCCCATATACAGACGAGAAGAAGGGACATTTGAAAATGAAAATCTGTTGTGAGTAGTCAGGTTTTTTTCCTTGACTAAAGGCCTTTACATTTCCAGTAAGGTCTCAGTTTCTCCCACAAAAATCATATGTCCTGCATAAAATGCATAACTGAATATCCTGAAGTAGCCCACTGGGTTATAAGATTATATTCACAGACAAATACAAAATAAACGGGAATTGTTATTACTTTATGACAAATTCTTATAATTGAGTGACAACATAAGTGAAAGGTCATATCATCCAAAAAGTTACCAAACAAACAAAAATCGAATAAGAATCGGTTATGAAAATGTTTTATTTTCTTTAATTGCTGGAGATGCCATGAGACCCACAGTGAATGTAACACCCACAACAAAAACACCTTCCCTACTGACACACCTAAGGGGAACATTTGCAGAATTGCAACTGATGAGATCCAAATGAAATAATAATAACAATAACAACAACAACAACAACAATAACAACAATGCTATTATTATTGTTGTTATTGTTGTTGTTCTTCTTCTTCTTGTTGTTAGCATCATTATTGTTGTTGTTCTTAGTGTTGTTAGCATCATTATTGTTGTTGTTATTGTTATTATCATTATTATCCACCTTCTCTGATAACATTTCATTAACCACTTGGTGGTGCTGGTGGATTGGTGGCTGCAGGCATTTCTCTTTCTCCTGCTCTCTTGCAGTCACCCCTGGACTATAATGTGAGATGAGGGGAACTGTTACGGCAAATTAAATAAAATTAAGAGGGAAAACCAGCTTCATTCACCTCTGTCGTGTGTGATTTCAAAGCCATCTCTCTGATGGACCTGCCCCATTGGCCCCTGAATCTGGTGACTATGACAACCAGCTGCCCCAGGGCCTGATGGGAGCTCTAGAACTGGGCCTTTACCCCTAAATGTTTTTTTTTTGTTTTTTTCCCTGTATTTTGCTCTTGTTACATTTCATCCTTGTGCTCCCTGTTACCTTGCCCTTCGCCTCCTGCTACACCTACACTCCTTCCCTTCTCTGTATGGTCCCTACACTCCTTCCCTTCTCTATATGGTCCCTACACTTCTTCCCTACTCTCTATGGTGTCTCCACACTCCCTACACTCCTTACCTTCTCTCTATGGTCTGTCCATGCTCCCTACACTCCTTCCCTTCTCTCTATGGTCCCTCCAGAACTCCCTACACACCTTCCTTGCTCTCTATTGTGTCTCCATGTTCCCTACACTCCTTCCCTTCTCTCTATGGTCCCTTCATGTTCCCTAAACTCCTTCCTTTCTCTACATGGTGGCTGTATGCTCCCTACACTCCTTCCCTTCTCTCTATGGTTCCTCTATGCTCCCTACTCTTCTTCCCTTCTCTTGATGGTCTCCCATTCTGCCTTCAGTCCTTTCTTGCTCTCTACATTCTCTCCATGTTGCTTTCCCTCATTCTCTGTTCTCTAAAGTTCCTCCATATTCCCTATATTTTTTCTATGCTTACTAGATTCCTTCCTTGCTACCTACACTTCTTCCCTGCTCCCTGTTGTTTCTGAACTCCTTCTCCTCTCTTCTTATGCCTGTTCTGTTCCCACGGTAAGACTGGCCTTTGAGTTATCACCCCTTGACAGAACTGAGAGACTTGGCACATGGTCCATGGGCTGTGGTGTGTGTGTGTGTGTGTGTGTGTGTGTGTACGGGGGGGGGGGTGTATACGGTGCCTCGTGTTTCCTTCTCTATGCACATTGTGAGGTGATCAATGGACAGTCTTACATTGTGCTGTTGCTTTGTCTGAATATACCAGTTGGGAATAATTTTTCAGGGGGGGAGAAAGGGAAAAATTGGCTGACACACACACACACACACACACACACACACACACAGAGAGAGAGAGAGAGAGAGAGAGAGAGAGAGAGAGAGAGAGAGAGAGAGAAGGCAGAGAGAACACAAGGTTTTCCACCCCAAGTGTTTCCAGCACACACTGGAGTAATATCAAAGAGCTGCTTCCTTTGTGCAGAGGGTTTGTTTTTTCCTACCTTGGTTCCATCTGCCATTGGGAAGCTGTTGAAAGAAAAGAGAGCCAGCCCCAGCCAGAGGCACTGGTCCACGGAGGACTACACCTGAGGATTGACCTGTGACAATACAGCTACACCACACCCCCTTCACACGCTTCACAGTCACACACACACACACACACACACACACACACACACACACACACACACACACACACACGCTTTCATAGACAACATCTACTGTACTAACATAAAGCCTTGCACAGAACCACACCACCACCTGAACACACACTTCTCAACGCACACTTCTCTGCTGTGTGTGAAGACTCTGCTTTGTCACGCTAAGGAGACCACGCCTGACACGCGGCCTAAAAAAAGACTCACTTTAGAAACCCACACTCATTCTGAAATAAAAAAACGAAAGACAAATGCAACTCATCAGCTAAGCTGCGGAGACAGAGAAGATCACGTCTGAAGATGGATCAGCTCAGCTCTGCTCTGGAGATGAGATTAGCTGAAATAACCAGATTATTATTTAGTTTAATCCTTGTATAAGAGTTGTTGCTATATCTTTATGTATCTTAAACCTCTACATCAACAACAACAACAACAACAACAAACAAACAAACAAAGGTATCAAGTTGGAAAATAGAAGTGACACTTGAAATGGGCTCTCACACGCTCTCACCACGTCCTGCTGTAGCGACCACGCCCTCTCTGAATGCTCTATTATCTGGAAAAGAGGGATGGAATGTGTAGAGCTTGAGAACAGAGACCTGGGACTGCCTTTGGGAAGTATTAGTATTAGGAAGGCAGAAGCGTGAGATTCACAGTACAAATGTGCCTGTAGAGCAGAAAGTTAAACGCTGATTTATTCATAACAGTTCCATATGTACAAGAAGAGATAAGAGGAGTCACGTGCAGGTGTGTCTGAGTTATAGTCAGTGCAAGTCCAACACTTAGGCCATATATGGAGACATGTTCTGTCCATTGTGGGGAAGGTTAACAATATGCAATTTATGGTACATATATTTTGTTAGGTAGATTTTAGACTTGGTGATGACTTTGGGTTTGTATTCTGTAAAATGTATTGTTCTGCTTTTACATCAGCTTCAAATTCTTCATCTTTATCGCTGTAGTACAGTGTCCTTTATTCCTCAAAAGTAATTTTTTCTTTTAGGTGACATTATTCGCCTTCACCTTTCATCAGCTCTGGAGAGGGATCAGCTCGGCTATGCTGATGGATCAGCTCAGCTCTGGAGATGGATCAGCTCGGCTGTGGTGAGGGATCAGCTCGGCTGTGCTGATGGATCAGCTCGGCTCTGGAGAGGGATCAGCTCGACTATGCTGATGGATCAACTTAGCTCTGGAGATGGATCAGCTCGGCTATGGAGAGAGATCAGCTCGGCTGTGGAGAGAGATCAGCTCGGCTGTGGACACTGTGTGAATTTTAAGCCTCTGGTTTCAGAAAGGCCATGCGAGCATCACTGCTCATAACTTCATCTGTTTCATGAGCGTGCCACGCTTCTCCAGAACCTCCGCTCTAGAACCACATGGTCCTCTCCTCTCCTCTCCTCTCCTCTCCTCTGCTCTGTCTTGCTCTTGCTCCCATTGCTCCTCTCTTATAAAGTTTAAGGAGCTGGAGGAGGCACCCCCACCTCCACAGCCTCCACCTCTCCCACTTACTGCCCTTTCTTAAGCACTGGGGCTGTTCTAATCCTGCACTGTATCAGAGAGGCAGGAGTTTGTCTAGCTCTTAAGCTCTACTGACGCACAGATGCATGCACACACACACACACACACACACACACACACACACACACTGAGGCCTTAGTAAAGATGCTCCACTTCTGAATGGTTCTTTTGAAAAAAACTCAAACAGCCTCTCTGTACTGAAAAAAAAAATCCCTCGCAAATTCTCTATGTCGTCCTCTTCAAATGATGCCCTCATTAATGATGGAGAGGACTTCCTTGTAGCTGTGTGTTTTAAGACAGAGAATATATTACACTACACATGCAGGCAGCACTGGCCTTTCCTCAAAGGGTTCATGGAGTTCTACATATTTAACTACAAAGCATCGTGGGTAGCGGTATGGGAGTTAAGGCCCTGTGTTGCCATCAGACTGGCTATGCCAGGCTTTACTGGTCCAGATGGCCAGATGAGCAGCCAGAGCGCTGGAAGTACAAACTCATGAAGAACCCAACCCTCTCCGAGTGGTACTACACTCATGAAGAACCCGACTCTTGTGAAGAACCCCACCCTGTCAGAGTGGTACTATACTCATGAAGAACCCGACTCTCGCGAAGAACCCGACCCTCTCAGAGTGGTAGTACACTCATGAAGAACCCGACCCTCTCAGAGCGGTACTACACTCATGAAGAACCCGACCCTCTCAGAGTGGTAGTACACTCATGAAGAACCTGACCCTCTCAGAGTGGTACTACACTCATGAAGAACCCGACCCTCTCAGAGTGGTACTACACTTGTGAATAACCCGACCCTCTCAGAGTGGTACTACACTTGTGAATAACCCGACCCTCTCAGAGTGGTACTACACTCATGAAGAACCCGACCCTCTCAGAGTGGTACTAGTGAGTTGTATATTAAAAGTCCTAAATGCAAGTACGTATGAGTTGCCAGCTCATCCTAACCAGTTCGGCTCTGTGGCCGTTCTTGGTCCTGAACAAATCAAACAGCACACAGAGCTACTGGTGCTGGTGGGGGTGCTGTCTCTCTTTTTCAGTTTTCTGCTGATCTGTCTCTCTCTCCCTCTCTCTCTCTGTACTTTTTTCTCACAGTTGTCTCTCTACCATTATGTGCATATCTAAAGAAAGAGTTTACCCAGCTCTGGTTATTTCAAAGAAAGAATATCAGGTGAGCAGTGATCATTTGGGAGCGACAGATAGAGCAGAGAAAGACAGTATGCAAATAGAACTCTGGCGCTGCACATGATGGTGAAAAACAAACAAGCAAGCAAACAAACAAGCAAACAAACAAACAGGCAAACAAACAAACAAATAGAGCACCAATGAAAGACAAAAAAAGAAACCTCAGATGTCACTTCTCCTCTCTGCAGCACCAACAGCAACACAAGACATCAATGTTTTTATTTCAGACCTGTGCAACATAACTGCTGCACACCCTGGAGACCTATTAAGATGCAGGGAAAGAAAACAGCAGATTTGCTGTGAATCCCACGGGGAAATCGACAGTGCTGAGATTATTTATCGGCTGTTGTCCATGGATAGACAGGAGTTTTTGGAGTTTGAGGCCATAAGTTAATTCCCCGACTAGCTGTCACTCAGTACCTGCATTACATAAAACGTCACATTTATATTAAAATGCATAGAACTCAAATAAATACTAATGGTAAAGGAGAAACACTTTGAGATTAGTTTTTTTTTTCACTAAAATGGCAGAAAGCAAGAGAAAGCAGGAGAATTGCACACTAGTGCGCACTGTATATGTGAAAATGTTCAAACAAAAAATCATAGAACAACAGTCGTTCTTTCTGTGTTATTTAGTGCTTGTTCTCCTGCCACTGCAGTGGCACTAAGCTTACTAACAGAGAGAAAGAGAGAGAGAGAGAGAGAGAGAGAGAGAGAGAGAGAGAGAGAGAGTGAGAAAGAAGTAGAGGGTGAGAGAAAGGGCGAAAGAGAGAGAGACAAATTGGGCAAGAAAGAGGGTAAGAGAGAGCAGAGAGAGAGAGAGAGAGATTGAGAGTGAGAGAAATTTAAATACTTGCTCCCTCTGATTGGTCCCTGCATAACACAGTCATTCTCAGTAGGTAAAGAGAGAGACAGTCATGCATCTAATTAAGTCCAGCATTTTTGAGCCAAATTCCGTGCCCCAGGCATAGGTTAAGATTAAGATTAGAATTAGTCTATCACCCCATTATTAGTGTAGAATAACATGCAACATCAGGGTAGGAGGATTTAAGAGTCTTTGATCTCTATTTTGAGATTATAGTGGGGAAAGATCTACTAGATTGACAGTTTTCACAAAGATCTACTAGATTGACAGTTTTCACAAAGCCTTCTGAGATTATCCCAACCTTAGCTCAACCAAACATACACATCACCATCCAATATTCCAGAAGTATCTAAATCAAGCATTCCCATTACCATTCCATATCCTGGGCATATTCTAACCAAGTAAGCCTGTCACCATTCCATATTCCAGGCATATCCCAACCAAGCAGAGGCCATCCAGGAATAAATCTACCAGTAACACATTGAGGTAGGTGGACACATATGCTGAGAAGAGCGCGATTTATTATCGGCAAATCCAATGTCATAGTCGTTAGAACAATCCAGTGTCGTATAACCAAAACAAAGCATGATTAAGCATGAAATGGAAACAAAGCAAACAGACAGTCTCAGACAAATGTTAACAAGACTACAGTAAACACCCAGACAAAGAAAAACATCCAGTGATATACATATAAAACAGGTGAGACTAAAGACAGAAAAAACCAAAACATGTACAGGCACAAAATGGACTGGGCGTAGCTAGGAAAACTGGGATGCTAGGGGAGAGGAAAGCATGTCAGTACCCCCCCCCCCCCACCACCACCTCTTAACGAGTGTCTCCCAAAGCACGGAAACCAGAATACAGAATTGAACAGAACCAAAAACTAGACAGGACCAAACAGGACCAGGACCAAACAGGACCAGGACCAGACAGGACCAGGACCAAAACGCGGAGGCAGAGAAAGATGAGGAGAAGGAACAGAATAAGGAACCAGAGCAGAAACAGAACTAGGATCCAGGTGAGGAACGGGAACAGGAACATGAACTGGGGCAGAAACACGACTAGAAACAGAACGAGGAACAGAGACACGATGAGGAGCAGAGGGAGCGAGAGACGGGCAAAAACACTGGAGCAGAAAGCACATCACCATACCAACAACGCCATCACCATACCAACAACACCATCACCATACCAACAACAGACATCATCATCATACTAGGAACAACAGACGGTATAAACAAAGAAGAAACAGAGATGGATGGATGGGAACGACGAAACCTGTGAATCATTCCTGGGGTCCGGCAGTACAGGACTGGTCACTGGTGGTGGTGGATCCGGCGTGTCCGAAGGTGCAGTGGCATCGGCTGGAGGCGGGTCCGATGAGTTTGGAGGCGGGTCCAGTGAGTTTGGAGGCGGGTCCAATGAGTTTGGAGGCGGGTCTGAGGAGTTTGGAGGCGGGTCTGATGAGTCTGGAGGCGTAGCGGACTTTCGCATCACACTCGGGCACCTGAACGGGCACAGTGACGACTTCTGCATTGTCAGGGATCAGGTCTGACATAGTTTCCTCCTTGCAGTGGACCAGAACAGACAGGGAAGCCTGTGTGATAGCCTCAGGAACCTGCTGAGCGACTCTGGAGGAACAGACAGAAATGGACTCTTCTTGACAACTCCCAAGCCACCCACTTCCCCCCACTCGGGTTGCAGGAAGTTAGCATTGGCGCTTGAGAGTCAACCAAGTACCAAAAAATGGGTATTCTGAAAGATTCCTCCATCCATACATGTCTTGCGCTACAGGTCACTCTTCCCTGTAGTGTGGCTCAAGACGTGTGGCTTTTTCTCATCGAGAAAACAAGCTGAGATGTTGATTCTTCTTGAATTACATCCTGAATGAAGAGATTTCCCTCTACCCACAGAGCTAGGATACTTGCTGTATCTGGCTTGGAGACAGTAAGAGTTTCGTTCTGACAGAAAACCCTCTTACTGGAGTCTCGCTCTCTCGCTGCGTCCTGGTAGGGCCGGTCATTCTGTAATGCTTTGCAACAGGGAGGCGGATGCATGTGCTGACGAGAACAAGATTTATTATGAGCAAATGTCATAGTCGTTAGAACAGTCCAGAGGTGTATAGCCAGAATGACGCATGATTAAGCATGAAATGGAAACAAAGCAAACAGACAGTCTCAGACAAATGTTAACAAGACTATGGTAAACACCCAAAGAAAAACATCTAGTGATACATACGTGTACACGCGTGATACATACATATACGTATATATAGCTTAAGAAACTAGCTAGGGAAACTGCGACACTAGGGGAGGTTAAAACGTAACACTATCAAGTTTTCTCCATCCATCACCATTCAATAATCCCAACCAAATCTTTCTTTGTGATATTCACACAATCTCACAAATAAACTCACACGCAAACCATAATATAAACTCCTCTCGTGTTGTAACTGAAAAACTAACACTAACCAATAAGATTCATGTTAAATTAACCTTAATCTTAATTTCATTTTAACCTAACCCTTACCATAATCTAACCCTGATGTTAACTTAAATCTAGCCTTAATTTAAGACTAATCTTAACCTTGCAAGAATATTTAACTCTAACCTCACTCTAATCATAGCCTTGATTGACTTTAACCACAGCACTAATGAGACTACATGAGAAAAATCTTTTTTTTGTGATTACATTAAGATTATATTGCTGCACATTGCAACTGCAATGGACTTTGTGATATAGACATTTGGTTAGAATGCTTACATCACACAGGAATAAATACACAATATAGTGTTGTGCGAGCACTGATGTCAACCAATCAGCACTAATATTCAATCAACCAATCCGTACTAACGTTTAAACAACTTTCTGGAAATATACTGCCATCCAAACAAGAACAATGAGCTTCTTATATAAAACAGGCTGTTGGCTGCTTAGAAAACACACTAAAAACCATTAAAGTGTATCATTAAGGTTTCCTATCTGTCCAAGGAGCATTTTAAAGGACAGACTGTGACTTGCCAGAAAGAAGGGTTATATTTATGAAACAGCAGTGCATGTTTAAAGAGCACAGAACCCAGAACAAACCAACCAGCAAGTTTGGTGAGGTGTTTAATAGCATTGTGATAGCCTGCTTCATAAAACACAGAAGGAATAAACCAAAATAAGACGAAATTAAATGGCCTGGTTGCTTGCCAAGGGTTAAGGACCGTATGTAAAAAGATATGACTGAACAAAATTCACTTTTTATGAAAGGCAAAATCCTGACTGCATAAGCCCTTCTTCAGACTGGCAGTTCGGCGCAGTGTAAGTAGAACACTCCAGGAAGTAGAACACAGAGACAGGGAGCTGAAATTTAGGAGTCTTCTGAAACGTACACAGCCATTCACATAAAACTTACATCTACAGTACATTCAGTACATAAATCTACAGTACATTCAGTACATACCTCTATAATACATTAGTACATACAGTACATACATACAATACATTCAGTACATGCAGTACATTTAGTACATACAGTACATCCAGTACATATATCTATAGTGCATTACTACATACAGTACATATATACAATACATTCAGTACTTACATATACAGTACTTTTAGTACATACAGTACATACATACAGTACATACATTTACAGCACAATAATAACTACATACAACACATTCACAGCATTCATATACAGTACATTCAGTACATAAAGAGACAATTGAAAGCCTCCATGCTGAAAAAATACAATGGTGTATAGTATAGTGTAGTATAGTATAGTATAGATGGCAGCAGATTAGCTCAGTAGTCAGAAGAGACTTTCCCTAAACCCAACTTCAAATAAATAAATAAAGTAAGTTTTTTTATTTGTATTTGAAATACATTTAAATAACAACTTCAAATATTAAAATCTCTGTGTATATTTGACCCTGCTATATGTGGATATACTGCTTCCCAAATACGGTGCTCTCTCTAGACATTCTTACTATCTTACAGTTCTGGTGCATGCAGTTAATGTGACTTTACCCTGTGGGATTCCATTACCTTTGTGAGATTCTGCTCCTTATTGCCTCTGCGGAAGACATGGCAGTAAATAGAGACAAAGCATTTTGAAGAACATCATTAAACTTTAGTAGTTCAGTGGTTTCACAACAAAAGCAACTCTTCCCCCTAAAAGTTATTAATGTTACGTCTTGGGAGACATCCCGTTATGTGTTCACATCACTATTGTAACCTATAGAGAGAGTTACGTTACATTACATTACAACCATGTTTCACAATCATGCCAATATTATGTGTACATATGGGTTACAAAGGAATAAAAATACCAATTTTAATTATGCATTAATATATTAAATAAAAATATTCTCAGTATATCTAAACATTATGAAAAAAATCTATTTCTTTTACATGTGATGCTTCCTGAGACAGCTATTCAAATAAGCCATAATAATTACTAGTTTTGCAAAGTTTCACTCGTGTTAGAACATGTAGTCAGGAGGACTGGCGACAGCACTGAAGAAGCGCTAGAACATTCACCAGATGCTCATGTATATGTTTTAGCCTGAAGTCATACTGATGCAACCGTGGGTAAGCATTGTTAAACTATTGTTCGAGTGAAAAGGCAGTGCAATTTACTGAGCCCTTGAGCGCTGGGTCCACTGCTTCAGGCTGGGTGCCGGCACGGCCCAGCCGGGCTTCCTGCTGATGCTCCCCTCCTTTGCACTCAGTCTTCTGTTTGGTTCCAGTACTGTTTATGGGTTCCGAAGCTTGACAGCTACAGATTTCACTCCCATAATCCCTCCACTTTCCAGGGTCCTGAAGGGGCTTCTCCCCCTGGCGTGAGGCTCGGGCTGGGGAAGAAGGCAGTGGCGTGGTGAAGCTCTTCTCACCGTGAGCGTTGTGCTGGGTATGGTGTATTGACACTGCCTGCAGGAAGATGTGAGGAACAGACTGGCAATCAAGAAGCAGGTGAAACACAGCTACTGACTGTCCACTGCAAGTGTTAGTTTAATATTAACTTCAGTGTAATATACTGAGTAACGGTGAAGAACAATGCATTGATATTCTGGCCTTATATAATGGAAAACAAAGTATCTGTGTACGGAGAGTAAATTCATTGTTAGTACAGAGTGTCAAACTTGTTACTAACCCTAACACTGGGAATTACACTGTAACACTGTAACAGTGACTATATAATGTTAAATGGATTCTCCATTGTAATACTGGGTCCTGTATCTAGGAAACTGAAAGAGAATCCATGTAATCACAAACGAGCTATTCTTAGTAAGTGTTCCATCCTCAAACTACTGATGAAGATTACATAAACCCTAAAGAGAAGGTCATCTGCATCAGTCACCTTATAGAAGCCTCCACAATCCCTTCCTTTCAGTATACACAAACGGCTCCACTGGTTGTGAAGAAAACACATCAGTATTGAGGATTATCTCACGGTAGACTGGAATGTCTGTTGGTACACGACTCACCTTGCAGTGGGTTGCGTGCGGATCAATCCACACACGTGACAGATAATATCGGTTTAGGGGCTGTGCAGAAAATCCCTAATCAATGAATTTCAAGTCTCACTCTAAATCCCCACAATGCTGCCATCAGTGTATATATTGATCAGAAGAAGAAGCTGATGGGTTTCTTTCAGTCAACATTTGGGTTTGTTGGGTGTTAACTTCATACACTGGTATGAGTAAGTATGTCTGACTGAGGGCAGTCAAGCATTCAGCATTGTCACCCCTCTGTCCGCTGGGCTTTAGCTCTGCACCTGCGGGACAGTTGTGTACTGCCCCACATCAGGGCCTGTGCTGGGTTGCCTGTACTTGAATCTCCTGGATTCTCTGCATGCCACAGTAAGGTCTCTCCTGCAGGTCTCTCCTCTCCTCTGCTCGTCGTAAACAAGGCTCGCACTTTTGCTTTTTTAATGTGCAAAGGATGTTTTTATCTTTGAGAGTCAAACTTTGCTTTGTTTTTGTCTCTTTCTCTTTGCACGTATCTTTTTTCCTTCTTTTTCAAGACAAAAATATTAAATCCTGAATATTGCACTAGATTAGATGTGTAACAGCAGAGCTGGAAGACTTAGCAGCTAAGGAGTACACTTGAAAAGACGAAAGATCTTCACAAAAAACCACCATCGGCGAACACGGCCCGGAGAGACATATACTAAGTATACTTAAAACAGAACTTCTACTTCTTGCTACATTGGCAAGGGGCAATGTTGAAGACAGAAGCAGATGGAAGAGCTCTGGTCTTTAATGTGTTTTGCACTGAAAAAAAGAAGAAAATGAATGAATCAGAAATCAAAGTTGAACTGTTGCTCTCTTGTAATGCAAGCAAACTTACAAAGTTTTTTTGCTTACGGATACTGAAGTATACGGGTCCTTATTGTGAGTTCCTTCTTCCACCTGCAGGCGACTCCGGCTGGACGTCTGCGTGCTCTGTGAGTGGAGACCCTTTTTCTGACGGGAATGAATGTTCAGCGTTTTAATCATTTTACTTGCAGAAAAATAGGTACACAAAATAAAATGGAACATTACCCGTCCGAAACCCAGTTCGAAATTCTGTGCCCAGGACAAAATATGCTGTGTCTGTATGCTTATGTGTGTGTGTGTGTGCATATGTGTCTGCATGTGTATGTGTGTGTGTTTATGTGTGTGTGTGTGTGTGTGTGTGTGTGCTTGCTTGCACATGTAGGGATTTATAAAGTGCTGCCACAGCATCCTCGTGTGTCTTCAGGCAGAGATCTGGCTGGGAGGACACACTGAGATGATTGGACGTGCTTTCAAATGCGGCCAAATTCTGGCTGTGTCACCAGCACCCGTGCGGAGCTACTCCTGAGGAGAGGAGCTGGTGGAGCAGGGAGACGACGAGCTTTATCTGAAGCGCTCGAAACAACGGCAGCTTCATGCGGCTGCCCCTCTCCCGGCTGGGCTGAGCAGACGTGAGCTGAGTGGACTGAAAGATTCTCTCTGGCTCTGTGCTGGCATTTTACCAGCAGCTCGGTCGCTTCCCCTGAATCAGGATGCTACAGCTGTCTTTATTAACGTAGCTGAGTCAGACTTTATGTATAATGTCATATCAGTCATTAGGTCATTCACGCTTTATGCAAAATGGTGCCAAGTTGGTGTAAATAACATCTTCAGTGTCATGAAACAGATTTAACTGGTAAATAGACTGAGGACAGAAGGCGCTTCATTGCTTCTTAAAGCTTTACTGCAGTCATCGTCTCCCACGGAGACTAGAAAAGAGCTTTTTCCACATGGAAAGTTTTTACAGAGCAAGGGTGCACTGAGACATACTGGGATTCTGAGCTCCACATGGCAGGGGTAGAGGGGTCTGGGGTGACATTCGTACAAGCTTGAAAATGTCGAGTCTAAACAACAACAATAACAAGATAACAGGTCTGCAACTGCATTCAGCCTCAAACCAGCCAGCCCCCTGGCAGAGGGGTGTAGGAGGGTGTGAGGGTGTGTGTGTGTGTGTGTGTGTGTGTGTGTGGGGAAGGGGTCTCTCTTGTGGTGTGTTTGCCCCTTTTTTGTGTGTTTAAAAAGCACACAAAAGCTGGATCTTTTCGAGTTTTGCTGCGCGACTATTTCCCCAAAGCCCAACTCCAAAATAGAACTCACAAAAAAAATGAAAAAAAAAGCACAGCACATGTATTGTAGCTGTAGAAGCCTGTACCACTAGGCCTGGCTCTCATTGTACCCCTGTTCAGACTCCATCACTGCAGCGCACAGCAGGGCCGGTTTAATCCCATATGCAGGTTTACGACGTGTATTTTTATGCAGCCGACATATATGGAAACACACTGCAGAGGAGTGTAATCCTCTCAGCATAATTTGCTGGAGAGAGGCATCTCTAGCGGATTTGGAGGGCAGTACTTTGACTGGACCTCTGAGAGTTTCTCATTGCTAGAGATTGCTCTGGTCATGTGCTGGGTAGGTCCCTGGGCATCAAACACTGTTATATATTTAGAGATGATCAATTTTAGACTGTATAAGTAAGAAAGATTATATTAATTCTTTATTAAAAAAACATATATATATATATATATATATATAGATGCATTTTCTGGAGGTTCAGTAAATTGCCTGGTTGTGGAGGAGGATGGAGGCAGCGGGAGAAGGATGGAGTAGGATGGAAGAGGATGGAGGAGGATAAAGGAGCATGGAGTAGGATGGAGTTGCCTGTTCTGTACTGGTGGTGGGAGTATTCCAGCATGGCTGAATCAGTTTTCTGCAAGTTTCCATTTGTTTCTCTGAACTGCAGAGTTAAACTGCTTGTCCTTTTATCTTATTTTTTCCATCTACTTTGGAGTTGCTGTTCAACACCTGGTTAAAGTTAGGTGTCTGCCTTATAGTAAAAAACAAACAAACAAACAAACCACAAATAAACCAAAAATGTGGTCAGAGACAGTGGGCTTGGAGGCACTGCTGAGGAAAGAATCAAGGTCAAACCCCTACAGACGACATCCCCCTCTCAAACACACACACACACACACACACGCACACACACACACACGCTCACTCTGAGTAGAGGTTTCAGAGCATGCCATTGTTCTGTATTGATCAGGCTGCATCAGGGGTCCCTGTAAATGGATGACCACCTGAAATAGATATCTAAGGGTGGGGGGAGAGAGAGAGAGAGAGAGAGAGAGGGAAGACGGAGAGAAAGATAGAGGGGCACAGAGGGAGGGAAAGAAAGGGGAACCCTGAGGGATGGAGAAAAGAAGTTTTGTTGCCGCAGTTACAATCCACTTAACCTCCATCAATGACAAATAGAGAACAAAGAAAAAAGAAGTTTTTTTTCTTCCATCTGCTGATGGACTCGTTCGTATATGTTGACTACGCTCCTTCCTTCTTTATCTCTGAAGATAGTGCCCCTTCTTTTCACATTCGGCTTTGCAACCAATTATCTTTTTGCCCTCTATCTGAAGTGATTAATATAGGAGGTCTGGCCTCTTTATGTGGGCAATAAATCATATTAGCTTTGTGTTCAGAGCTGGCTTTCCACTGGTGTCATGCAGATGAGTGAGCTGGAGATCCACTCCATGGTGACCATGAGGCAGTGATCCTGTCACTGAAACTGGCAATGAAACTTACAGAAAGGGGCAGAGGTCAGGAGGTCAGGAGGTCAGGAGGTCAGGAGGTTGTGAAAACTTTCATATCATGTGGATCTTCTCTTTAGGAACTTCTCTTTAGTTCTGTCAAAGATAGGGGAAGATGTCTTGTTTCGGCAGTACATCATCAATCTGCACGGATTTCCCCACGCTGTCTAAGAAACTTCTGAATCTTTTTACGTGTGTTTGATGCAGTTGAATGCAGAGTGATGCTTGAACACAGTCATGCAGGCATGTGAGCACAAAGTCCCAGCAGATCATCAGGGCACAATCACAGTACATTAAGGCGAGCAGCAGGGAAGAGCAGGTCATCACCCAGAGTCGTTCCAACAAGGTCAGCAGATAAACAAGAGTCATCACTCAACACTTCAACTCGTCATTAAAAAAATAAAAAAATCTATTCTTCGTTAAAAGTGCAGAGCTGTTTTTCGAGAGGAGGGGAACGATTCAACATAGCAGCCAATGCTGAATCTAGGAACACAGAGAGAGAGAGAGAGAGAGAGAGAGAGAGAGAGAGAGAAGACAAGGGAGAGAGAGAGAAGACGAGGAAGATAGATAGGGAGGTAGAGAGAAAGACAGAGATATGGAGAGTGCTAAAGAGAGAAAGGGTGAGAGAGAGTGGGAAACAGGGAGGGATAGAAGGGGGAGAGGGAGAAGTTGAGAGAGAGAGAGAGAGAGAGAGAGAGAGAGTTATAGATGAGAAAGAGTTCCAAGCCCCCAGCCCAGGCAATGGGATCTGGGCTGGGTGGACTGAACGCTCGGCTCTCTCACAGGCACTTTTAAAGACTCCACCAGCTCATTAAAGCAACGATCCGTAGGACCCGCATGCAGCTCACCTGGGCGAACGTTCTGGAAAGATCTCCCACTGTTCCACTCTCTCCACGAGTGGGCATGAGAGAGAGGGTCTAGGATATAAAGGAAGAGATAGAAAGAGAGAGGTAGAGAGAAAGGGGAGGGGGGGGGACAGAGAGAGGGTTATTTCAAAGATAATGAGTGTACTGTACAACTATACAAGTTTCTACTTCTTCCATATCTCACATTGTATGGGAAGTACTCAGCACTACAGATGAGCAGAGTGATGTTCTTCAATCAGACCAAGTTCAAACTCCGCATCACATTCCTCTCTCCTCAACCGTCCTATACATATGAAGCTCAAACAGTTTTTTAGTTTATTTTTTTTACCTCATGCTTGAACAAGTGTACAAGTTCTCTGGACTTATAGAGGATAAAAGAGTCTTGCAGGAACAGAATCATGATGTACAGTATAATTTAGATCTTTGAGTGTGTGTGTTTTCGCAAATATTCAGTCAGTTTGTCCTAGTTTAGTTTGATCTGAATCAGTGTTTCACTTAGAGTTGGTCAGAGTGTTAGATCACAGTGTGCTCAACCCTACACCCTCATTTCCTGTAGCTCTGAACCACAGAGACAGGGCGGGATCCAAGTGCTCATGTACTTAATACGGCAAACAGGACCAGACAAGAGAGACCAGGTCAGAACCGAAGAGCGGCTACGGCCAGAGAAAGCAACCAGGGAACAAGACTGGAGATGCAGTCCAAAAGCCGAATTCCAAGTGACAGAAAACGAGATCGATAAACCAAAGAACACAACGGGAGGTTGCAGTCCTGAATGTCTCTCTGGAACTTGATTCTGGCCCGGAGGTCGTCTAGTTTGTTTTCCAGAGATTGG
>JAOXYF010000018.1:754357-769717 GCA_028565775.1 Sternarchorhynchus goeldii | reverse complement strand
TATATATATACTGATTAACAAAAGCACAGTAGAGGTGAACTAATGAGCAGCACAGGGCTGGAGAAACAGCACCCTCTAAAGGGCGGGTGTTGACATTACAGCTTTCCACTCTCTCAGCTTTGACACGCCCCTTCGTGCCTTGCCAGTCTCACCCTCAGGGCATCACGCCCCCTCGGCGCCTCCCTCCCCTCCAGGGTTTCGAGAGCTTCTCTTTTGTACAGCTCTGCTGTGAGGAAGGAGGAGACGTGTGTTCCACACAGCGAGGCTGAAGATGTGACTCTTGGCAGGAAGTGGATGTGCCCATGCTCTGGATGAGTGAGGCTCGTACGGGAGAAATGCCTCCCCCTGAGCCCCAGTGCAGTGTGGGTAAATGACCAGCGTGCAGGAAAGTGAAGTAACAACTGATGCTTCACTGAGATTAATGTCACTTCGTTCAGCCTCATTGTTATGCCTCGTTATGATAAAACAAGTCTTAACTTGATGACAAACGTCACGCCAGCGATGCAGGACACTGTGTCTCTGTGTAACTGACAGGCCGGCAGCGAAGCAATGAAAGACGATTTGAGAAGATCATGTACTGGAAATCACAGGAGTATCAAACATTCCCTCAGAGGCTTCAGTCACCCGACACTGTGCCTGACAGCCCTCAGCCCAGTCTCCCTCCCACTCCACCCAGTCAGCTGTTCTGATCTCAGATCAGTAGCCATGAGCCCTGGAGCTGAGGAATGTGAGCTTAGCCAGACAAACTTCATGGTCGTGATTCATCCCAGCACTCACTCGGGAACTTCTGCATTGCGAGAACAGGCCTCCTGCTGGTACTTGTTTTGTGTATTTTTATCACACGCTGCGGATGAAGCAGATCAGTGATGCCTTCACATTCCCTTACACACCCATGCATAGCCAGGAGAGGGTCCTTCACTTGCTTTCCAAAGAGAATCTTGTAATTGACCTTGACAGGATTAATAAAAATGTGCATGTGTGTGCACAAGCATTCCCCTATCATACCATATCATACCCCTATCATACCCTATCATACCCCTATCATACCATTTCATACCCCTATCATATCATATCATACCCCTATCATATCACGTCATACCATATCATACCCTTATCATATCATATCATACCCATATCATACCATATTATACCATATCATACTATATCATACCCCTATCATACCATATCATACCATGCCCCTTCTGCACAAGACAACATGGCTGCAATGAAACTAAGGCCATTACAGGTATGCAAATGAGCCTGTCACAAAGTGGGATGGGTATGCAAATGAGCCTGTCACAGAGTGTGATGTATATGCAAATAAGCCTGTCACAGAGTGTGATGCTGACAGAGAATGATGCCCTAACAGAGTATGATGTCAGAGAGTTTGATGTCATAATAGAGTATAGTGCCTTTACAGAGTATGATGTCATAATACAGAATGATGCTGTTAAAGAGTATGTTGCCATAATATGCCAGTGCTGATGAAGGACATGTTCATAACTTGTCTGAGTTTACTTATACATATACATTTAAATAGATCATTTATGAGGCTGTGTAAATACTCTTAGTTTATCTATAGTAAACTGGTGGGGGGGGGGGGGGATGTAATTAAAGACATGTATAAGCATTGGCTGCTGGGTTTCAACTTTGCTGTTGAATGAAGGATAATCAGTGTCTGACCCTTTCAGTATCCAAGGCTACCCGAGCTGGTTCGGCAGATCCCATTAGAGACATCTCTCATGCCTTCCCTTTAGCAAGCGATCAAACTCTGGGTAGGATGGGCACTTAATTGAGAACTATTTATTAAAACCTTTGGGATTGTTAGCCTGCAAGGACCCTCGAGGACCCTGCTGACCGCAGGATTGCCTGAAGCAACAAGACACTACAAGCTGCCCTCACTAATGCCTGACTGCAATCTATCTCCACGCCTGAGGTTGTTTTTCAAAAGGCTTAATTCACTTCCACTCTCTGCTGACCACTGGTGTCCTACTTAGGGTGGCAGGGGATATATCTCTGCAAGCCCCCAACTAACTCGATTTTACCATCTCAGTCTTGAGCCTCCACCACCCTTTTTACTCAAAAAGGAAAACACATACACACACACACACACACACACACACACACACACACACACACACACACACACACACACACACACACACACACAGACATTACTTTGCAAACTTTAATGCCTGATACAGACTTTCTTTTCTTATTGTAATTAAACCTTTTGAATTTCTTTCTTAAAATGCTCCTAACAAAAGAATAGAAAGGACACAGTACAATAACACTAATCTGATTGGCTTGTATTTTAGTCGAGATTCTGTTCCGAAGGATACATGCTTTCTAACTAAACTAAACAAACTAAACACATCTCAGCTACACCTGCCAAAAGCCTTTGCCGCATCCACCCCTGTGGAGCTGTCCACACACATCCACCTCATGACCAGCCTTCCACACACATCCTCCCGTGGGGGGTGTTCCACACATCCACCTGTGTGTAGTCACCTACGCAGTTACATCCATAACAGGCCTTCAGCTTGCAGGCTTTTGAACGTCATCCAAAATTCATAATCGTGATGGTTATTATTAAAGTCTATTGGTGGACCTGGTATAATCCATAATGTGACTTTTATGGTTTAAAGTCAAGCTGTAATACATCTAGATATACATTTAATATGCGCAGTGCTCATGAATGATTGCATTTATTTACTGGAACGAGTATTTTAAATTTGCTTTCTGAAAGAAGTCCAGAATAATGGGCACCATGGCGATGTAAATGTGTGCATGTGGTTCAATGAAACCAAGGGCCACGTGAAAGTCAGTTCAGCAATAGCCAGTTATGGTTTAATTTCATGCTATTACTCGCAGATGCTGAAGTGAATGCATTTCAGAGGCCAACTCCTGATTTCAGTTTTATTTTTCCAATTAGCGGTGAAACACAATAACCATCATTCATTTAATAATTGTGCATTTAAACTGAAGAGAAGTAAATGTCAGGACAGTAATATCTGCCTGAGGACTGCATCACCCCGTCTACACACCTCTCACACCTCTTCTGCTCACACGCTGACTGAACCTCACTGATATTTGACTGAATGTGGCTGGAGACTGTAACCTTTAGCAAAGACAGGCAATAGAGAAGTAGATGAAACTACAGTGACACGTCATAGCGAGCTTCTCCTGAATGCTTGGGAAACTCTTCTCCCAAGATCCAAATAAACATAAACTTGGATACGACTGAGAAAAGTGCACTGTAACTCCCAGGTGAGGAAATTCAACTAGGTAGAATTTGGAAGCACAAACTGGGGTGGGGGGAATTATGTTTCTCTGCAGCTTCCTGTTTCTTACTGATCAGCTCTGTCTGTTGCTCCAGTGGAAATACTTTGCCAGGGAACAAGTCCTTTTAGTGCCGGCCTACATAATTTAATCAAAAACTGTGAACATGGAAACAATAGCACAAAGCATGTGTTTGGTTTAATGAAGCAGGAATTTAGATCTCATTTTCTCGTCTGCTTTTCACAGAGACAAGAAAGATGAAAACATACAAGAGATTTAGGCAGAATCATGAGAGACAAAGAGACAGATGGAGAGAGAGAAAGAACCTCAGAAGTGTGTAGATTGGATTTTCCATGCACACGTCACATCTTTCACAGACCTTTCTGTCTGGAATTAGAGAAGAAAAAAAGGGTTGTTTTGTGACAGGTGTATGGATTTAGGTTAATGTTTAGGTCTGAGTGTCAGACATCAGACGGTGGTGCCTGAACACACTGAATCAGACACTTGCATGTCCTGGACTGCAGTCAGAACCTTTCTTATTCTTCACAGCCTGAGAATCATATACACAGATGAGAATCATATACACGAGTGAGAATCATATACATGAGTTAGAATCATATACATGAACGAGAGTCATATACATGAGTGAGAATCATATATGAGTGAGAATCATATACATGAATGATAATCATATACATGAGTGAATCATATACACAAATAAGAATCATGTACATGAATGAGAATCATATAAATGAGTGAGAATCATATACATGAATGAGAATCATATACAAAAATGTGAATCATATGCACAAATGAGAATCATATACACGAATGAGAATTATATACATGAGTAAGAATCATTAACATGAGTGAGAATTATATACATGAATGGGTTCACACGTTACACATATGGGTGTTTTTTGGGGGAAAAAAGTCAATTTAGATCCAGTGATAAAAATCTGTAAAAATGCTTAAACTCATCAGATATTGCAGAACAAGCAGTTAAGCTCCTCCGCTCTGAAGTCATTAGAGGGAGTCAGTGGTGGAGTCTTAAATTCAAAGTGAGCTTGAAGAGAGAGAATATGCATGCCGTTATGCAAAACGCATGCAAGGTTGTTTTAGAAAACGTGCCTTTAAAATGGAAGAGCATACCGAGAGGATGTCAGTGATGACAGGAAGGCATGTCAGTGATGAGGAAGAGCATACCAAGAGGAAGGCATGTCAGTGATGAGGAAGAACATACCAAGAGGAAGGCATGTCAGTGATGAGGAAGAACATACCAAGAGGAAGACATGTCAGAGATGAGAAAGAACATACAAAGAGGAAGGCATGTCAGTGATGAGGAAGAACATACCAAGAGGAAGACATGTCAGAGATGAGAGGAAGGCATGTCAGTGATGAGGAAGAACATACCAAGAGGAAGGCATGTCAGAGATGAGAGGAAGGCATGTCAGTGATGAGGAAGAACATACCAAGAGGAAGGCATGTCAATGATGAGAGGAAGGCATGCCAGTGATGAGGAAGAGCATACTGAGAGGAAGGCAAGTCAGTGACAAGAAGAAGGAATGTCATTGATGATAGGAAGGCATGTCAGTGATGAGAGGAAGGCATGTCAGTGATGAGAGGAAGGCATATCAGTGATGAGAGGAAGGCATATCAGTGATGAGGAAAGTGGTTCAGTGAAATCCCTTTGCACGTGACTTATGTAGCAGTTAACAGAAGTGTTGATTGGTTCCAGTATAACTCCCAGAGGCACATTCATGGACCGTGTATTTAGCTGTATGCATTCGCCTTTTGAAACACATTTCATAGAAGAGAGTGAAAATATCTCATGATTGCTTTTACAAATTAAACATCTGAATTGTGATCAAGCAAAATGACTGATGCTTTTTCTGCCCCTGGTTTTGCTTATAAACAGTTCACTGTTTCATAAAGAAACACTGACAGAAAGGATTTCCTCTCGTCTGTTTCGTCCTTATCTGCACTCATTTATCTTACTCATCTTCCCCAAATCAGAAACACTGAGATCCCATCAGCACTCAGTGGTCTGACAGAAGAGATCCAAAGTGACCCTTTCAGTAGTTCTGGGGACTCGGCATGCAGTATAACACCCTGTTATCTGATTCCTCTGATTCCTGCTCCTATTCCCCTAATGAGGGAGGGAGTCTGTTCCCTGCGGAAAAGAGGATGAGTGGTTCTCCATGAATGGAGTGTGCAGTTAAGCTACAGAAGAGAGAAATGCTCGTTAGGATCAGGAGGTGGATTGGTGCTGCCCGTCAGCAGGGACAAGGTTACAACCCTGCCAGAGGCCTCTAGTACTCCAACCCAGATCTACTCTCAGTTAGCTATCTGCAGTGAGAGCTAGCAGCTTTTCTGAGTCTGAATTTGTGCTTGATGCACTCATATGTGTGTCTGTGCATGTGTATGGGTGTGTGTGTGTGTGCGTGAGTGTGTGTGTGGGTGCATGTGTGTGCATGCATATGTGTGTGTATGTAAGTGAGTGTGCGTGTATGTGTGTGTGCATGTGTCTGTGTGTGCATGTGTGTGTGTGTGTGCGTGCATGTGAGTGTATGCGTGTGTGCGTGTGTGTGCATGTGAGTGTGTATGTGTGTGTGTGTATGTGTGTGTGTGCATGTGTGTGTGTGTGTGTGTGTGAGTGTGTTTGTGTGTGTGTGTCTGTGTGCATGTGTGTGTTTGTCTGTGTGTGTCTGTGTGTATGTGTGTGCATGTGTGTGTGTGTGTGTGTGCATGTCTGTGTGTAGGTGTGTATGTTTACACATGCTGCAGTAGGCATTTAAATATTCTATTGGTATGTTGCATATAGTCCTTATAACAGCTTAATGTGCACATAAGGCATAAATAATGTTTAATAGTAAATGTAAAAAAAACACTAATAGTCTGTCCATGAAGTTCAGATCAATATTGTTGACTTGTTGTGGATCATGAGCCAAGAAAGAATATTTATAACCAGGATCAAACTCAAGGTTCTTGTCAATAATAGAAGAATAATGCAGTGAACTAATGTAGATTATATAAGTAAAAAAAAATATGTTTAAAAAAATGGGGATGTTTCAGTGGCCATTTCATCAGCTATGCTTATAAACTAAAAACTAAAACGTATTAAAAATGATTGGGTTACAGACCCCTGCTCAAGATGATGTTCCATCTCCACTGGACTTCAGGACAGCTTGAATTTGGCTGACAGTATTGCAGGAAAGAAGACTGTACCATATGGAAATGACTGCATTGTGCGGAAATGACTGCATTGTGTGGAAAGGACTGCATTGTGCAGTTTCACAGTGGATGCCTGTGCTGTCCTCCTGTGAGGAGCTCTTTCCAGCTCATCCCACAGCTGATCGATGGAGTGACGATCCAGGGACTGCACAGGTCACTGAAGCAGAGAAAAGGTGCTGTCATGTTTTCTGGAGCCACTTGGCGATGGAACATGCTTTGCATTCCGAGGCATTACAATGCAGGGAGCGTCATTCCTGCTTGGATACACTGGAGTCATAATAAGAAGGGCCTGGTAGGTAGTGATGTCCTGACGTACCGTGGGCATCCGGGCCCCCAGACTGTGTGTGTGTGTGTGGGAAACCTGGCCCACACCGTCCCACTGCTCCCACTGGCCGGTTCTGCTGACACCAAACTCAGGTTCCTCACGCCTTTCACCAGCGCAAGAAGAACGTGAACTTATCTAACTCGATTGCAGTCTTCAGTGGTCCAGTGCGGGTGCTTCTGTGTCTGTGGAAGTGGAAGCTTTCTTATTCTCACTTGACAACACTGCTATCAGACATGATGGGAAGCCATGTTAGAGGATCATTCCTTTCTGAGACGTTCTGAACATCAGTGATTTTTGTTGTTGCTGTTGTTGTTGTTTTTGTTGTTTGTTTTGTCTACTGCATCACTGGATCACTGGATCCAAAAAAAAAAAAAAAGTTGCTTTTAGAACAATACCCAGTGAACCTTTTTAAAGAGAATCAATGAAAACACCAGCTGTTTGGAGAGGGTAGAGCAGCTGGTATCATGAACATCTAGAGCCATTCAGGGGATGACGTATGTCCTGGACAGAGCTCAGTGGAACGCTAACCGATGCTGGAAACACTGTTACATCCAGGTCACATACAGTTTGTTGGAGTGTACAGTCTCTGTGCAGGTGGGGATTACCTGTTATATACTGCCATGTCACTGTGGTTACACTTATTGTAACAGGTATTAAACATGTTTTTGTGTGTGTTTGCAACAGCAGAATTCAGTTTGTTTTATGCTTTTTTTTGTTGAAGTTTTGTTGCTGGTTAATCGACGAGAATTATCTCCCCTTCTGAGTAAGTAACGTAGTATTATCTAACACTTGGGTTGGCTTGGTCCAATATATGGCAGAGCAGCTATCTGAAGTTGAAGTGACTCCTCTTTCCCTGCAGAGGCAGGACGTCTTCTAAAGATCTTTGGAAAAATGAAGATTAAAATGAAGGTAAAGGTTGATGCCTTTACAATTGATTTTCATATTGTCACAGTCTCCTCTCCAGATTACCTGAGTTTTGATTGCCTACTGCTGTCCCTCCACCAGCCTTATTTAGGTTCAGGCTATCCACTTCCTCGTTGCGAAGTATTGCCGACTCATGTTATATACCGAGCGTTCCCTATCTCGTCTGGATCTCCTGTGTCCTGACCCCTGCTTCTCTCGTAGACCTCACCTCCTCTAACCCATCGGACTTCCTTCGGACCCTGGCCAGACCCCGGTCCCGGTCTTAAGATTCCTTAAGTAGCATTGACAAGTAACACTCACAAAAGTTTTTTTTTTTTTTTTTTTGGAATTTAAATATGCAAGAAAAACAAAACAAAAAATTACTAAAACTTAACTGGGTGATGACATGTCTTACACTAGAAAATGCGTGACACAAGAATCTTGCTCAGGAAGCAGTTTTTCCTTCTTTTCTTTGATGCTGTGATAGTAATTCAAGCATGCCGACCGAGCGCTCAGACTACAGTGATAGAGACCTCATGGGAGACACACAGAAAATATTGCAAAAATAAAGCACCAGAAGGCTGGGGGATCCTGTGGGACGGCTGGGAGAAATATGGACAAATGAATGTGTTACCCGACAAGGCCTTGGCTTTTCACGGGAAGTTACAGCACAGTGGCCACAAAGAGATCTCCATCCTTCTACTTTGCCTCCCCCTCCTCTCCCTTCATCCTTCTACACCTCCTCTCCCTCCATCCTTCTACTCCTCCTCTGTCTCCTCTCCCTCCATCCTTCTACTCCTCCTCTGTCTCCTCTCCCTCCATCCTTCTACTCCTTCTCTCCCTCCTCTCCCTCCATCCTTCTATTTTGCCTCCCCCTCCTCTCCCTCCATCCTTCTACTCCTCCTCTCCCTCCATCCTTCTACTCCTCCTCTGTCTCCTCTCCCTCCATCCTTCTACTCCTCCTCTCCCTCCATCTTTCTACTCCTCCTCTCTCACTTCTCCCTCCATTCTTCTACTCCTCCTCTCCCTCCATCCTTCTACTCCTTCTCTCCCTCTTCTCCATCCGTCCTTCTACTCCTCCTCTCCCTCCATCTTTCTCCTCCTCTCTCACTTCTCCCTCCATTCTTCTACTCCTCCTCTCCCTCCATCCTTCTACTCCTCCTCTCCCACCTCTCCCTCCATCCTTCTGCTCCTCCACTCCCTTCTACTGCTCCTATCCTTTCTCTCTCTCCATCCTTCACTTGCCTGCAAATGTTTTTTGTATATCACCAGAAACAAATCGCTTTGTTTGTTTTCTACTAGAGATTTAACTCTCACATAGGTTTGATTGTTTAGGCTTTATTTTTTAGGTTCTTGTGTTATCTTAAAATGAACCATTTCAACTCAGAGTTGGACAAAGGACTGGAGATCCTGACTCAGCTTATACAAAGATAGGCTAAACCAAACAAGAGACACTGGTGTGAACAGCTTGTTCATAAATCAAGTAAAATGTATAATGAACTACTTATATATTTTACATCACAACCACATCAAAGACTGTTTTAGTCAGAAGAATTAGACAGAAGAAAAGATTTTGTTCAACCTGCACTATAACTTAGTTAATTTACTTCCTATTACAGTTGTGTCTTGGATAGCTCCTTTAAATTATTTTCATTCATTTTCCAGGCTCTGTTATGACTGTTCTGTGCACTGTTATTTCAGAACATTATTATTCTCCTTCATTTTAGAACTATTTTCCATTTTCATTAAACTTTGTGATAGCATTTATTCTTTCAAGAAAAATCAACATTACATCACTTAACTGCCCCTTTGGTGAATTCTTGCCTTTACTGAATATAATGAATATAATGTATATTATATATTACATCTGTAATTGTTTACATCAATTTATTTTCTAGTATCAGGCATCTTATGTGTCCGTTTGTCTCTAGTTTCTATTTTGTTTATTTATTTATTTATTTATTTATTTATTTATTTATTTATTTATTTATTTTTTCATACGCCAACTAAATAAATAAATGAGAAAGAAACAAACAATCTTCCTGCACAAGCTTTGGACTTAATGATCGATACAGTGAGAGTTTGTGCGAGAGTGCATGAGAGACCCAGAGATGTCCAGACTGGTCCAGAACTTCCCAAAGCTCCTCTGTGAGCATGCCCTGCCCCATGTCGTCCATTCTGGAACACGCTGGAAAGTTTGACATGTTGGCACTTATTGCCTCCACTTGCCCATCCTGAGCTGGGAGTCTACGGTGTCACAGGAAGTCGAGTGTTTCACACAGCAGACTAATGAACATCAGTTGCGCCTTCTTCGATCAGCCCAGGGTGCAGCAGCAGCTCCCCGCCGGTCTCCTGTGCTTCTAGTAGGTGGTAAACAGTCGATCTTTTGAAGAGGAGACCATAAAAGAAATATTTTAGCAAGTAAAAATTCTCCACAGAAAGATTCTAGATTCCAGACCTAGATTATGGAGTTAAAACAATGAATCAGAGTATTTAAGAAGTCTGATGCTGTGAATTGTTGGGTAAACAGCAACGTTTTAAGCCCTAATTCAGCTAGCTGGCATGTGTTTATTAGGTTTATCAATGTAATTCACTCACAAATGAGCAAGTATTTACGAAGAATTTTATCATGTTTACTAAGAATGGGTCTCTTTATCAGTATCTGGAATAAGTTGTACTGCAGTTATTGAACCGGCCAATTTAACGGAAACAAAGAGTGAATAGATTTATATAATTATGTTCTCATGTTATCACAAAACACACACATTATACACATACAGATGATACACACGGACACATACACGTGCACAAGAGAGAACGAAAATGAGTGTTGTTTGCAACTGCCCTGCATGGAGCATAGGGAAGAGCTGTGAGAGACTGAAAGAGAGAGAGAGAGAGAGGGAAAGAGAAGGAGAGAGACGCAGAGAGGGAGAGGGAAAGAGAGAGAGAGGGAGAGAAAGAGAGAAGGAAAGGGAAAGAGAGAGAGAGGGAGAGGGAGAGAGAGAGGGAGAGGGAAAAAGTAAGGGAGAGAAAAAGGGAGAGAGGGAAGACTGACTTTAATGCAATAAGACTGCCATAGTTATGCCTCCACAAATTTTCTGGTGCAATCAAGCATAAAATACACAAAACACCAAATCCCACTGAACTGGAAGAAGCAGAGGTCTTGGACCCTAGTGAGCCCCAGAGCCCCCCCCGTCTACATGCCCAGTTAATGCTATTGGGCACAAATTGCGCTGGCACTCCACTAATGCACCTGCAGTGAGTGTAAGACAAGCTTCCTGGCCACTTTCCTCTTGCTGTCTCACCTTTCTGTTTTGAACCGTTGAAATGCTTCAGTGACGTAAGCTGGTGGTTTTGGTTACAACAATTCGCTGTGCACTTTGAGACTGTCAGTTGTTCATGTGGCACAGTGTAGCGCTGGCAATTACTTCTCTTAACGAGATATGTCATGTAAAATGGCCCTGCACAGTGGGCATGACGGTGTGTAGCATTCTATAATATACATCATGGCTCAGCTGGACATTTTAAGATGGAGAACTAACGAGGTGGGGCTGGTTTCACTTGTTTACCAGCGTTTTTGAGAGGCACTCTGAGGTGACTCCAGGCTGCCTACAAACCATTAGCACTGAAAGGATGATGTATGGAGTCTTTGGAAAGTAACTTCTGTGTGTATTTCCCCTTCCCAAGATAGCCCCCTCCATACACACACACACACACACACACACACACACTCCACCCCATTTAATTGTGCATTAAAAACCATGCATCGCACCATTTGTTACATACGCTATTAACCAACTCTCCTCTCTTAAGTCCTATCTGAGTTCTAATTAATTCCCCAAAACAGAGAATTCAGCTTCATTAACTTGTCCGGCTCTGTCTCAGCTGAGGTTAATTATGAGAGTGGTTGGAGGACAGGAGCCCTTAACACACTGCACTTAAGAACACATGATCAGTGGCAGATAATGAGGATGTTTGCTGCTTTATTCATCAGTCTGGGATGAAGATTTTGGGAAAGTTTGTGTTTGTGTTTAATCTCCATTGTGCTTAACGATCACTGTTTGCTCTAGATGAAGCAATACCTGGATTTGTTCAGTTTTAAAGGTAAGAGGTTATTTTCGGTAAAAAAAGCTAAATCTGCCTTAAAATAGAGAGAGAGAAAAAAAATCAAAGATAGAAAAATGATTTAGGGTAAATAGAGATGACACAGAGCCGTCTGATGGAGAGTGCAGTCTAAGCGTTGGACATGTTACATGAGAACAAAATGATTGCACATTCCTAGACGATGCACAAAAACTAAAGCCAAACACCCGTATCCCTGGTCTGGGTGTTTGAAGAAGTGGTCCATAAACTTATGAGGAGTCACCTGGTGAGAATAGTGACATTATGGTGTGTAACATCTGTCCACATGCAGCCACACCCATAGAGGACCCCCCAGCACACAGGTAGACGAGCTTTTGGAGCGAGCAGCCGTAAAAATTACAGAAATAAACTGAATTAACTCAAAAGTTAACAGCTGCATAATCTCTGAGATGGGACTCAGAAGGCCGATCTGTTCTCTGAAAATCTCTCAACAATTAATTATCTCCCTCTCGCTTCCTGCTGGCCTGCATTTGCAGATGGGACCAGGCTGGTGTTTTTTTTAAAGATTAACATTTAAAGATTCATTAGCAATCTTTTCCAGAGCACTTATAGGAGCCCCAACACTCACTTTGCATGAATATGTTTTATGATCTCGTCATGACAACGATGAATTAAATCCTTATGGCCCTCATCTTATGTCGCATCAGACAGTTATGAGAACTAAAACAGTCACATCTGCACCATAGATGAGACATTATTACGGATTCTAGCTGCGGTACAGTCTTTGAGAACAGTGTACATTCGAAAATCTCTGTCTTTTCAATTCATGCAGCTACAAGGAGGAGTGGGAGGAGCTAATGACATGACTGACAGATGACTTATGGGGGACTTCTCTTATGTAGTTACTCAGAGTTACAATTTCCAGGCTGAGAGGAGCAGATGTAAAGAAGTGGGTGTGAGGCAATATTGTGTGTAGGTGGAGAACGACTGTGTGATGATGGTGGAGAAACAGCTGTGTGGAGGCTGGGGCCTCTGCTGACTGACAGGTTGGATCCGTAATCCTCCCTCAGACAGCAGTCCTCAGGAAACCTCCTCTGTCCCGTTTAAAGCCGTGGCTGTGAGATACGTCGAACCATCCATTCGCAGTGGCTCGCACACTGACCCTGAGATGAATTAGGTTTTTGTCAGAGGAAACAAAGCCAAACTCCACCTGTGGGAGCAGGGCTATGACCCTCTCCTGATGCGAGAAGCCCACATCACATCCTCTCTGGAGCCATGTCACAGATAGCCTGTAGGAAGGTCAGTGGGATCCAGTCTGAGGAAGATGTTTGTTTCTCTGCAGCCACTCCACAGCGTCAGGGGCACCAGGGTCCCGCGAGTCTGTCAGCTCCGTCCTGCCTGCGGCGTAATCAGTGCTTACGGCCCAGTCAGACGAGACCAAGTCATTCTCTCCTGAGTTCACGGGTCATTTTATTGTGGCTCTCTGTAGTGTGAGACAGACGAGAGAATGTTTAGAAAGCGTCTGAGAATCAACCAACTCAGAGAAGCACATCACATGTCCCAGTTCTGGCAATTATGATAAAAACTGCTTTATTATTCTCAATTAATCAATCAATTCTCAAATCAATTAATTTAAAAAAAAACAACAAAATGTCAGAAACTATGCATGCCCTATTCAATGAAATGCCACAATAAAAATAAATTCTTTGCAAACCAAACTGTGTTTCTGAAGAGATTCTCCACCCCCCCAAAAAACCCCCCCAAAGGTTATGTGTATAAGCACGGCTAATACAGAGGCAGGACATGGGAGTCTCCTAGACTAGACTGGTCTGTCTGTCTTTGTTGGTCAGACTAAGTGGTTTTGACAGTTGTCCTGCGAACATTCGCTTTCTGTGGACCCCTGCTGTTCATCAGCGCACTCAGATACATATTAATGAATCCCTACCTCTTATACCTGACATCTCACACGCATAAAGATGCACTTTATCATTTACAGCCGAAGTGAGGGAGATAGAGAAAGAGAGAGAGAGGGGAAGGGCATGAGAGAGAGGGGGTAGTGGGAGAGAGAGAGATAGAGAGAGAGAGAGAGAGAGAGGAAGTGCATGAGAGAGAGGAGGTGCTAGAGGGAGAGAGAGAGATATGGAGAAAGAGAGAGAGAGAGAGAGAGAGAGAAAGGGAGGAAAATCAAGGGGGAGAAAGGGAAAAAGACATTGGAAAAGACAGGAATGAAAATAAAAGAGAAAGAGAGAGGTAGAAAGAGAGAGAGAGAGAGAGAGAGAGAGAGAGAGAGAGAGAGAGCACCTTTCCTACCACCTTACCCTCATTTCTGTGCTTCAGCTTGATCCTAATAGACTGCAATGTGAATTGGCAAAAACTGAGAGATGGATGATTCTGGAAGAAGATAAGAAGAAGATAAGAGCCTGTAGCCCACGAGGACCTGCTGAGAGTCAGCAGTATGTGTGGACCTGGAACGTTCAGGAGGCTACGTGAGCGAAGGCAACGGGCTGTGATACAAGCTCAGCACCGACCGATTCCGTTTGATTATGAGAGAACGCTAAATCAGGAACACGCGCGCGAAAGCATCGTCCTTTAATATGCATGAAGAGTGAATGAAACTTTACATCTTTAGTAGATCTTCAGTTCAGGAAATCCTTTGAAGATATGGGATTGTTTTAAGCAGGCATGAACATGTGACTGGTTGAATCACCGCACACACACACAAACACGCACACCCACGCGCACACACACACACACACACGCGCACACGCACACCCACGCACACACACACACACACACACACACACGCGCACACGCACACCCACGCACACACACACACACACACACACACACACACACGCACACACACGCGCACACACACACACACACATACGCACACACACAGATGTCTGAATTTAATTGAGCACGTGGCCTTGAATATTTGAGCCTGATCTTCAAATTTCTGACAGGAGCAAAAAGGTCAGATTGCACTTTGTGTCACGGTTGCCATGACCACAGCATTAGATGGACCAGCCCCACCCCCACCTCCCCATGATCATCCCATCTGCATTGTTTCTATCATTAGTGGGCATGTACACACCAAGTTGCTAGTTAATAAGCTGCACATCCTCCATAGTTGGGTAAAAGGTCTCTTCTCTTGTTCTGTGTACCATAATACTCTGTTGCCAAAGACCTGTAAGTTCATGAATCAGACTAGTAAAGGCTGATACAGCAAACAGAGAGTAGTGGACTCTGGTACAGTTAGTTACTCGACTTCAGATTACATTTACTCCATCTATCTCCCTGCGATGTCGACGGACAGGCAGACAGACAGGCAGACAGACAGGCAGACAGACAGGCAGACAGACAGACTGTCGGACAGACAGACAGACAGGCTGACAGACAGGCAGACAGACAGGCAGACAGACAGGCAGACAGACAGACAGGCAGACAGACAGGCAGACAGACAGGCTGACAGACAGGCAGACAGACAGGCAGACAGACAGGCAGACAGACAGACAGGCAGACAGACAGGC
>JAOXYF010000018.1:728512-740526 GCA_028565775.1 Sternarchorhynchus goeldii | reverse complement strand
CTGTATTTTGGGACTAGCTGTTATCAGCTTTAGACATGAGAGTTAAGATGCGTAGCCATTTACGGGACTGAGTATAGAGTGATTATGAATGGAGCAAGATTAAATGAAGTTCATAAGGAATATGCTCTATTCCAGTAAAGGTGGTGGTGGACTGATGCATGGAGAATAAGCAAAAACATTAAAGCATGAACCAGTTTTTCTGTGCTGGGCATTTATCCTATTTCAGGTAAAAGGGCGTGTTACACCTGCACTAGAGGTTCTGGTCAGACAAAAAAGACCATCTAGGACAAACCAAACCTTACTACTACTGAGACAGAACGCTCAATGTTGATATCTGTGTATCACACGTGGTAGACAGGAATGGAGGCACCTGCAGGTTAAGTGTAATAAATGTGATACACAAAGGCTAATTCAAGTTCAAAGCTGAGAAACAGGCAAAGGGTCAGGAAGAGAACAAACAGTCATCCAGGCAAACAAACTAGGAATCCTGAATAGACAAAAACGCATAAAGTGAAAAAAAAACCAACCCACCCAGGCGTAGGTGAAAGCACAGTCTTATAAACAGAAAATGCTTAGAAACGTTATGCAAGACTTCAGAACAATAAGGAAGGGAAGGGAATATATGCACATAGACATTGGGAGAAACAAGGCAAATTAACTGCTATTCAGGGCATCTGGATTAAACAGGGGGATTCTGGGGAATGTAGTGCACAAAAAAACAGCTTAAGGTGTGACACTGTGATTGGTCAGGGGGTTAAACAAAGCAGACTGTGGTCACCCAGGCTTCTTTGTCTAACACAGCGTTCCATTTTGTGTAAATGTGTTGCTGAATCTGGCTGAACCGAGTACAGATGAAAGTCTTTATGAATTACAAGTCCAAGAGGGTGAAGAGAAGTACAGAGGCACGTGCCTGTCTAAACTCACTGGGTGTTGTTTCAAGCATATTGCTTATAAAATTCTGCACTCCACTACAGCTGCAAAAAACAGAAACACGGTCATAATCCAAGGCTGGCAAATAGGTCATTTTCCAGTTTGGCTGAATCTGTGCCGTGATGCTTTTGGAAAGCGGTTTGAAATATTTTTTGCTCATTATTTTTCAAAAAAAGAACAGGGCTGTTGGACAGCAACATTGTCCCAAATCCCAATCTGAAGTGGTGTGTTGGAGACAGGATGGAAACTGGAGAGACCAGGAGGATGAAGATGCAGGCACATAGCCGAGTCTGGGCACACGATTCATTAGATTTAGTCAATGTCTAAATGGAGAAGAACTCATGGATGAGAGTTCCACGAGTAACTTCTGCAAATGAACTACATTTGTTGTTTCGTATTTCCGTGGTAACACAGAATACAGAGAGAAGCTCTGTGGTGGCCTCGCTCTTTCCTGTGTGCTGAGAGCATGTGGAGAGGTTCCCTGTTCAGTCTGAGCGGATCTCTGGCCATATGCTGCTTTGCTGTGATCGGGACCTCATGGTGGCGCTCTAAGTAGAGATGAGATATGCTGGCATTTCTGCCACAGTTTGCCCACGAGCACTAGAGCACTAAATCTTTGCCATTCACAATGAGATGTATTTATTTTTTCAGAATAAGACAGCCTTTATTGGAACATGTACACTGAAGTGCAATCTAGAATTATTCCCCAAAAAAGGTCCAGCATTGCAACCATAAGCTTTTAGCTCCTCCCACATGTGTCTTAGCTCATGGGAGCCAACACTACTGCTAATGAAACATCTTCAAGGTTCATTTGTCTTTCAGCAGAGGCTGGTTGTCTTAACGGCAGCAGGGAGACAGACTGGCGCGCTGAAGGAGCGACTAGCACAGCTGTGACCTTCCTCTGAGACACAGAGCTAAAATGGCCAAGCGAATTTTTACATTTTCGCTCTTTAGGAAATAAAAAGCCAGTTCTCTAACCTGCCACCGCTTTATATCCACTTCAGTGAAGGGCTGGTGAGATTTGTACTGACACGTAGACCCACACTATTTTGCTTTTCACCTCAGTGAGTTTCTCTCCCTCACCTCCACTCTCACCTACCCTCATTTTACTAGGAGTTTAATTTATCACCAGCACCAGACTCTTTGGCAGTATTTTAGGCTGGGAGAGTTACGGCTGAGAGTGGGAGAGGAGATTTCCCAGAGGGAAGATTTAAGTGACACCAGTATCTTCTCTCCCTACTCTTCATTACCAGGAGTTTACACTGGCCAGCGCCCCCGGCAACGAGGGCTGTTCCTGCGCTGGTAGGAGGGAGCAGGGGAGGCCCTGCTACCAACGATGTCTCTGACAGTCTGATCCAGGACCCCACCCTCAGGAACTGCCATGAACCGTGAGCCATCACAGACATAGCTGTATAGTTACATAAGGAGAAGGATTTCCTGTTCTTTCTCTACTAATAAGGAGACTGGATGGAGAAATTAAAAAATAAAGCTGAGGGAAGAAAGACAAGAAGAGGCAGCCAATCAGACGGCCCGTTGAGTCTGTTTTTTTTTTTTTTTCTCAGTCCTTTGGTTTTATGAAGCAGCTTAGCTTGGATATCCCAAGTAGATTCATTTATAAGTAATCAAAAGGGGGATGTTTGTGCACCCAGTGCTCAGAGCTGCTGCAGAAGCTTCTGCTGTAATCACAGTGATTGACAGTTTGGTATCTGGGACAGAAGCATGGCAGTGGTTCAACACTTCTGCTCTAAAGTATATCATTCTGAGTTAACCAGATTATCAACACACCCTGGTAGCACTCACCCCCCCCACCCTGATAAAACCACTGATAATTCTTCGATGCTTCTAATTCAAGAATAGCGGGTTCAAAACCCGTCCCTTGTGTACTTCTCCACAGGTCCTCATCCACTCCTCAACAGCCCCTCATCCACTCCTCCACAGGCCCTCATCCACTCCTCCACAGGCCCTCATCCACTTCTCCACAGCCCCTCGTCCTCTCCTCCACAGGCCCTCATCCACTCCTCAACAGCCCCTGTCCACTCATCCACACCCTCCCATCCACTCCTCCACAACCTCTCATCTACTCCTCCACAGCCCCTCGTCTACTCCTCCATAGGTCCTCATTCACTCCTCCACAACCTCTCATCGACTCCTCCAACAAACTCTCATCCACTCCTCCACAGCCCCTCTTCTGCTCCTCCATAGGCCTTCATCCACTCCTCCACAGGCTGTCATTCACTTCCACAGCACCTCGCCTACTCCTCCACAACCCCTCGCCCACTCCTCCACAGGCTCTCATTCATTCCTCCACAGCCAACTGTAGCAGGACTACAACTTTAGCTGATGGTACCTGTTGTTTCCTTTGGTGATTACGTGTGACGGTTCCTCCTCCACAAGCTTTTGAGTAAACGGCTCTTCTGTGGTATGTCAGGGCCGCACGTGGGGAATCAGCGTTGATGAAATCCAGCTGGAGCACTGCATCTGCTTTCTCCTTCCCTGCCACTAACACACAGCGCAAAGGCGGAGCAAGATCACGGGATGAGATTGTGTTCGACTCTTCGAGTGACGGAGGGGTTCGGTCAGATCCTGCAGAAAGACCATCAGCTTGTAGATATGATCGAGATCAAACATTATTAGAGTAGTTTGGAGAAGTTTGTGTGGAGCACAGTGCATCACTATGCTGTGCTGAGACTAGGTAATTGGCTTTAATGATGTGACAAACTCTTGATGTTGCTGTCTCTCACCCTCTCTGTTTCTTCCTCTGTCTCGCTCTCTCTCACCTTCTCTTTCTCTCTCCCTCTCTCACCTTCTCTTTCCCTCTATCTCTCTCTGTCTAACTGCCCAGCCAATCTGCCATGGCGACCTTATCAGGGTGTAGCTCAGTGAGGCATAAACAACCACATGCTGATAAAACCTGATCTCATTAAAGAGAACCAGGAGAACAGGTATGAGGGTCAAAGGTGTGCGGACAGAGAGATGAGGACGAGACCAGAGGAAATGCACAAAATTCTATCAACGTAAGAAAAAAAAAAAAACACAGTATATGTTAATTGTTCAATAATAAACAAATAATCAGTTCTGGAAGAGGACAAACAAAAACATTCTTTGAGTTTCTTTCTCTTTAATGTTTTTTTTGTGTGCTATTCAAAGCAGAGCCTTAATTAGCAGTGAGCAGTTGATATCTTGCTGCATTCACTGTCAGGGTACGCCATCTGTACGAGCAAACTGATTAAGGAACAGGTGCAATCACATGTGCTTTTATCAGGTTCACAGAGACGGGCTTTGCAAACACACTAAACTCCTAATGCACTTTTGGCCACAGTACAGAGCTCCCAATTGTGTCTAGTCTGAACACTAAATTATCTTTTCCTTTCACATTTACAGTAGAGACAGTAAAGTATTTCCAGCTCACTGTGATTCAGACTATGAGTCAAACACAGAGACAGAGACATGTGATGTGCGTTTATGTGAGGTGTGTCTCAACATTACACACTCAGACCACCCCCTGATGGGACCGCTGGCTTCACCTGTGAGGGTGATCTAGTTCATTTATATCATGTTTCTGATCATTTCAAATGTCCAGCTGGAGAGAGATGAGGAGATTCTATTAAAGAAGCCAGGTGTAGTTGCACACTATTATGAGAGTGTGTAGAAGCTGCCTGTGAACTGATACTGTGCAGGTGTTGGGGGTAGACAGAACAGCTTTGCTGAAAAGGGTAAAGTAGCTAGCTGGTAATTAGCTTTGGGATTTCACATCTTCCAGTGAAGCCTCAGGTCCCCCTTGGATGACATTACATGCCTGTATTAACATGTGTTCTATGTGTGTGTGTGTGTGTATTCACAAATATGTTTGTTGTTAAAGTGAGTAAATGAGATTTGTGAAGTAATGTGCAAATGCAGGTGTACATTTCTGTTCCTTTGGGAGTGTTACAGCACAGAGAGAGAGAGTGAGAGACTGAGAGAGAACAGAGAAATGTAAAATGTGTAAGTGAGATCAATAAATATAAAACCTGGTCTTAGTTGTGAAGGTGTGTGTTATAATAAGAGAACTCCTTTGTGAGACCTCTGCAAGACCTTTGAGAGACCTTTGTGAGATCTTTGTGAGATTTTCTCCCCTTGTCTCTCAAGTAGCGCCTGCTGAAAGGCGAATGGCTTACGAAAATTTAACCCAAACCCATTGCAGGATTAGAAGATTAGAAGATGCAAAAAGGTGAGTCTCTAGCCCTTTATTTTGCTGCTTCTAAAGCATTGAGCTTCTAAGCTCTTAGGCTATAAGACCATAGGCTTCCAGGCGACCGCGGTTCTTATAGTACCACTGCTGTACAGAATGTAGGATCAGCCTGATTGGTCTTATTTTCAGTCTTTCCTGCCCATTGTAGAGTGAAAGCATCTCTGATACAATTTCTCATGTTTTGTTTTAATTTTACAATGGAAAATGTACAGTTACTGCTGTAAGTTATAATGGTGAAGGGAGATTGAGCCAGACTCTTCACCTTCAGTTCAGAATTGAATATCAGCAAATTAATGCATTTTTGCATCTATTTTTAATGGGATTTCTGCCATTTTATGTTTTCCTCTGAAGAAGCAGGAAGCATTTCCTTAAATGATTTATACGCTGAAGTGTCACGGCATAAACCTTCCATATCAACCTTTCATAAATGCCACAAATATCTTGAAACAAAAATGTAATTATGCTACAGAAAGATACCACTTCTTCTCCCCAATATCATTTGTATTCTCTTTTAAATTGTCCTGAAACAATCCAGCCCATATTCCCACCATAACTCAACCTGTTTCAGCGCTTTTGTTGTGCTACAGATTAGCATGCAGCGCTATATCGTTAATTTGTGATGTGATGCATATTAACCAGTTTTCCTTAATTGCATATTCATAGCATGTAGAGCATTTGCATAACGATGCATTTCGCACGAGAACCCTCCCTGCCATTGGAGCAAAGGTGCTGCTCTTTCTTCCTAATGAATACAGCATAGCATCTGGGGGACCCCTTTCAGAGTCCATGGCCACCGTGCCATCCAGAGCTGCCCCAGGCCTCAGTATGGGCCCCTCCCACGCCCATCCAGAGCAGCCCCAGGCATCAGTACGGGCCCCTCCCACACCCATCCAGAGCTGCCCCAGGCCTCAGTATGGGCCCCTCCCACACCCATCTAGAGCCGCCCCAGGCTTCAGTATGGGCCCCTCCCTCACCCAGAAGCTCCACACTGCCATCGAGGTTTGCTGCCACCCAAATGTGTTCTTGAGGGCTGGCTGGTGTCTCTGATTTGCATGTGCAAGTTAGTCATATACACCCTGAAGGGCTCCATGTATAAGTTAGATGTATACACCCTGAAGGGCTCCACGTATAAGTTAGATGTATACATCCTGAAGGGTTGAACATTTCGGTCTGGAAGCCCACATGGGAGTCTCTTGTGGCATTCTTGTATTTTTAACTGTTCCATGGTAAGGTTAAAATATTTGGTTGCTAAAAGCAAGAATTACTGAGAAATAAACATCTGATACATCCGATTCATCACCAAAAGGCTGAAAAACAGAAGGAGAAACACAGGGCAGTTATATTACCTGAATCTACTTGAAATAACAGCATTTCTTGCATTTTTTTTCCTAATTCTAACACATGATGGATAATGTGTACATGGAATTAATCTATTCTCAAAACCTCAAGGTCAGAATGTCCCTGCATGTTTGCTCTGTTAACAGTTCAGTCTAGCACTGTTTCCTTACGTAGCATTAGACTGATGCATCAGTCACCTCATTAGGGGTTATTTATTAATAGCCCCTAAACAAAACAAAAACCATTCAAAAATTTCCAGTGCCTGCTTTGTCTACGTGCAACTCTCGGACCAGAATCCCAGTAACCAACCCCCACCCCCTGCTCCTCGCTCCCCCTACTGGAGCAGTTGCTACAACTACAGCGACAAACATGAGGTTGCCAAGTGAACCAAAACCTGCAGCTCTACAAGCGTTCCTGCTAACGCCACTGGAAGAACTTCCGCTCTTGACAAGTTGCTGTAACTTTCGCCGTATCCACAGCCACCTCTCCTCCGCACGTCTCGTGTTTTCACAGCAGAGTCCCCAGAGCTGATGGACATAGGCTGCCTAGGCAGCAATTAGTAATGCCTTATTAAATCTCTAGTGCTATTTTGTTCCATTTTTTTAGTCCCAAGATGATACACTATATGCAGTGGAACACATGCAGACGAACAGACCCAGACACACACACAGATGGCACAGATGTGGTGGAGAGGGTCTCTGGTGACTTTGTCGCCAGTTTGCTGCGGTCAGCTCTTCATTGCTCAGGGCCAACAGGAAGGTGTCTTTAAACAGAAGAGAGAGAGAGAGAGAGAGAGAGAGAGAGAGAGAGAGAGAGAGAGAGAGAGAGAGAGAGAAACTATTTTAAGTTGTGAAGATGTGCTGCAGTCTTAGGAAAAGCTCAGACGAAGCGAGAGTGCAGGATGACGCCATACAGAGACGAGAAACGTTTAGCAGCGTAGCGTGAACAAGCAGCTGCATGCGGTTGTCAGAGGCTGTGGGATCAGACGCTCAGAGGATCAGTGTCGATACTGGAAACATTGATTCAATCAGAGTATCAGTATGAGGTGAATGAAATGTGATGTGTATTCCTACGCTTTTGTTTGCCCACAGTGCCGTTTGTGACAAAAATCTTTGGCTTAAGGACATTATCTTTCCATATCGACACATAGGAGTATACATTACAATGAATCTTCTAAAAGGGATTGGATTAATTAGAATATTTCATTGAGAAATCCACATTTTGCTAAATAACTTTTTCAGATTATTATTTATTTACGGGATTTTTTACTTGCTATGTTTGGAGGAAAATAAAAGGTGTATTATATACTTATGTAAATATAGTCTGCAGTATACTATGTTAAATATCATCCATAAAATTATATTTAGGGAATAATGCATTATAATAATAATAATTTTATATTTTGTCAGCTTGTTTGACTAAACTTAAATGGAAATTCAAAGCTAGCTTTTTAGAAAACTTTTAACTGGTCTGCTTGCCAAAACAAACAAACAAACAAACAAACAAACCAAACCAAAAGAAAACAAAGCTTAAAAGCCTTTAAAAAAACTACAACAGCAAACTCTTCCTGTGAAAGAAGTATTTAAATGTACTTGCTTGTTCTTGGATGGAGAAGAAAGCTTTTTTGGTCTGAGGGTTTGCATAAGATATAAACAATGAACTATCCACAATATGGCTGCTACCAGATCAGCTGACAGGACTGTACTCCCTACAGACCCCTCTCTCCTTAAAGCAGAGCCTTCTGTTACCCTTGTCATGTTACCCTCGTTGTGGAACCCTGTTCATAGAATCCTCTTCAAATGTTTCTTCACAGGGTGCTCAAATGAACTCTTCCACCACTGATGTCTTGCTGACATCGTGACACCTCAGAACAAGGCTTTAGTGCAGGTGCAAAAGCAGTCCTGAAATGTCCCGCATCTTGTCCCTCAGGTCCGCTCTGCTCTCTTCCACCCCCCAGGACTATCCACTCAGTTTTGCCGCCGTTCGTTTCTCTTGAGTCATGTCCACTGGCTTTTCCAATTCTGCTTGATTTCTGATGTTTGATAACAACCTTCTTTGTACTGGTCCTTGAACTCCAAACACCCAGCTGCCAGAGCTAGTAGCCCCAAAACCTCCTCCAGCAGTTCCAAGTTCTCTACCCTTTCTCCATGCTCTTCTCCTGGTCTAGGCATTGTCTCATGCGTCTGCTCCATGCTTTTCAGCTGTCAGTCAGATAAGGACCACTTGTCCTTTGATCTGTGGATGAGGTGGTAGATGGGAATTTTTTTTTTCTAGAAACCTATGCCTCCTTTTTAGATCCACCTACATCTTCCTGTGACCCACTGTGGCCAGGACCTGTTAACCTTTTTCCTCTGTGGTTGCTGTGTCTCTCCCAGCCTGTGGTAGTGATTGAAGAAGGGACCAGTAGATCAATATTTTGTAGGTCCTTTTTTTTTGTTGCACTTGCTCCGATGCCACAGACAGCTGCATCAACACCTGGTCATGATGCCGTTTGAACTTCCTGTCCATCAGACTCACTTGCCAAGATAAAAGGATAAGCTCCAGGCTATCCCTTCTCCCACACTATGGGGAACATAGGCCATCAAATCATCCCCAGCTCTTGGAGGTTTGTCTGTGTAGGCAGGACATCACAGAGCCTAAAACAACCTGAATGCAGTGCCCCTTCCATGTTGCACTAGTCCTGTCATCTCTAAGACTTCCTTTCTCACGCACGAAGCATATGCGCTGTTCTTGTACACTAGCATCCAGTCTGTCCTTGTGCACTAGCGCACATGCTGTCCTCGTGCACTAGCGCAAGTGCTGTACTCGTGCACTAGCATATTCTTTGTCCTCATGTGTTAGCATACCATACATTCTGTCCTCATGCACTAGCGTACATGCTGTCCTCGTGCACTAGAATTCACACTGTCCTCGTGCACTAGCACACATTCTGTCCTTGTGCATGTAGCACACGTGGTGCTCTGTGGGTGCTGCTCTGGCAGAGCAGTCCTCTTCCTCTGCCTCATAAACCTTCACTGCATTGGGGTGGGTGGTTTCCTCTGCTTCCTCTGGATTTGTGTCACACTCAAACTTTACTCTCAGCAGAAGTCGAAGGTGAACCTCAATGTTAGACACACTGTGCTTTAAAGAAGAACTGCATTCTGAGTGCTGAACTTTAATACGTTTTAGTAACTGTCCAGTTTTCTTGTTAGAATTTTTTCTTTCATTAATTTATCCATCAGACGTTTCTAGTTTTTATTTTTATCTTTCACTATTTACTAACAGTTTTTCTCAGACGCTTTGGTGCATTTCTCAGATCACAATTTTAATTCTCAAAACTACAAAACTACAACCATCATAAAAGCAATTCTTTTGAATAAACAGTAAATGCTTTGGTAAATTCATGCCAATGATGATGCCACAGACAGGAGGGTGGAGGATGGGCTAAGCCATAGGAAGGGCCTGTGCATTCTTGCAACCAATCAATACCTGCGAGTTTCAGGGGATCCTCCCTCCATTGACATGTCCACAGGTAACACTAATAGGGAGTGGCTACGTGAACTCCCTGATCGCTGTGTCTTTGATAGCTGCCACGCGGCTTCCATTCTGTGTAGATGCTAAAAATGTAGAAAGGCATCTTTAGCTAGTCACCCAGTATTCTGTTATCTTATGAGATAAGCTGTGTCCAAGACACATGACTTCCTTCAACTGTGGCTTCAACTGCAAATGAGCAAGGAGCTTAGTACACAGAAGTGTCTCTAAAATCTGTGGGCTTCTGTGATGGTGGATGGGGAAAGGCCAAACATGGTAGGAGGGTTTGTAAGAGATTTGTAATGCTTTCATTGGCACACCGCAGGACAAACCCATCACCAGGTAAGGACAAAGCCCAGATACCTGTGTAGGAGTGCAGGTAGAGTAGCGGATAGCCCTCAGGGCCACTCTATCCCCACAGCCAGTGCTTATTGTGCCGGTAAGCGGCTTAATGGATCTGGAGTCTGGCAAGTGTGGTCCACCAGGGGACGTGGAGAGCAAGCTTGGCCGGGGGGAATGGACTGGCTGGAACTGTCCAGCCTCACTGGAGCTCATGGTCTGAGTGGGGATGTGAGGACCCTCCACACACCACTTCCAGCTAGATTGATCAAGCCATCTGAAAGAGAAATGGTTACTAGCAGCGGGGTCTCCCAGCTGAGAGTTTATCACATTTACCAGCGTTTATGAGCAGAGGACTAAACCCACCTGGCAGCATGGATACTGGGCACACTGTGGGCAACTGGGCTACGATTCTGCTTGACAGAATCGAGAACAAACAACAAAATATATAAGAATATCTAGGACACTGGACTGCATCTAGTAGGCAGATAACGAACAGCAGGAACTTGATCTCCCAGTGAGAGGAAGTTTAATTTCTCACAGAATGCTTAAATCTTTGTTTTATTCCATTAAATAACATAATATATTCATTATCAAATTATTTAAGACGAGTGGTTCATGTGCTTAAGAAGGACTAGTAAGCAACGCTTGCAGCAGTATGAAATTACAGCAGTATGAAATTAATTACAGTAGTTTGAAATTACAGCAGTGTGAAATTATTACAGCAGTAAGAAATTACAGCAATATGAAATTCATTATGTCAGTGTGAAATTAGAGCAGTATGAAATTATTACAGCAGTTTGAAATTCATTACAGTAGTCTGAAATTACAGCAGTGTGAAATTACAGCAGTATGAAATTCATTATGTCAATGTGAAATTAGAGCAGTATGAAATTATTACAGCAGGATGAAATTCATTACAGTAGTCTGAAATTACAGCAGTGTGAAATAACAGTAGTATGAAATTATTACAGCAGGGTGAAATTACAGCAAATTAATTATATTTAATGATAGTAATGTGAAATAACAGCAGTGTGACATTTATTGTGTCAGTGTGAAATTACAGCAGTGTGAAATTACAGCAGTGTGAAATTCATTACAGCAATGTGAAATTACACTAGTGTGAAATTACAGCATTGTAATTTCACATTGGAGCTCATGAGCCAAGCCAACCTCTGTCAGTGTAATATATGCAGTACTCCCAGCTATTTAGCAACCTAACTAAGTGCAATTTAGTGTTATTGATGTAATCGATTAGTTGCTGGAGTCCATTCTAGAGTTCGATTTAGCTGCAGAACCAGGATTTAGTTTTGCTATTTTGTTAATTTCTATGCTGTGTTGTTGAATTCTGATTGTACAGAGATGATTGTAAAATGACAGATGCATGAGATGTTCTATATGTTTCCTTCCCAAGGTTTTATTGCTGAATCAAAGTTAGAGCGTGATGTAAAACGAGATTTCTTTAGTTAAGATGTTTTATGGGAGTCACTGGGTTTGATCAGCAGCGGATTTAAACACATCATAAACATATGCAGTACAAAACCCTGGCAGTTTGTACTATCCAACTGGGGCAGATTTTTACAGGATGAGTCGGAGAGAGAGAGAGAGAGAGAGAGAGAGAGAGAGAGAGAGAGAGAGAGAGAGAGAGAGAGAGAGAGAGAGAGAGGGA
>JAOXYF010000018.1:691429-721418 GCA_028565775.1 Sternarchorhynchus goeldii | reverse complement strand
CACACACACACACACACACACACACACACACACACACACACACACACACACACACACACACGCACACACACACACACGCACACACACACACACACACACACACACACACGCACAGTGAAGAGAGACTTCTAAGGAATAAGCTGAATTATTGCGTTACCCTGATTAGATGGTCAACTGCTATCAATAGAAATTGAGTTCAGTGAAGTTGTCAATGGGACAGCGGTTATCGACTACATGTACCTTAACTCAATGAGCAGGTCTCAGCGGGAACCGCGGCTGTTATAAGCAGCTGCAGTCCTTTACCTCATTGATTTCATGTTGGGAGAAAACCACAGCCCGACAGAGCACGCGGCCGACAGCACTGATATTAACACCAACACAATCGTCACATTGTGCGACTGTCGTACCTGAACGAGACGCACGCTACCAGCTGATGACATCTACTGGGAGGTGGGTAATGATTTAGATTTTCATCAAATTATTAGTGTATGACCTCATTATTGATGCTTTTTTTATTGTTCCTGTTGGTGCTTCAGCAGCCTGAAATGCTCAAGGAACAAAAAAAAGATAAAGATCATTCCATACAGAGTCTCGTCCCATAAGTCACCACTGTGGTGACGGACACTTCAAACACAAAACTTCAAGAATATTAATAACTGCACATAAACCAATAATTCTTAAACCACCTTTTCTCTCTTAGTCTCTCTCTCTCAAACACACACACACACACACACACACACACACACCTACACACATACACACACCTACACGCACCTATACACACACACACACACACACACACACACACACACACAGTGTTCTCTTTTATAAATGGGCCTGAAAATATGGGACGGCTTTTGAAAGCTGCAGTTTTTCTATGGTGGGATGTGCTTTGCCCTTCAGAGCAGAAAGAGTGGTGTGGTTTATTGATGTGAGAATCTTGCTGCCACATAACAAGGTCCACATCTCCCAGAAATACTGGAGGAGATGTTACACTGAACAGTTTTATCAGACTGTCTGAACTTATTTATTTGTATAACTCCTTTAGCTATCGCATGGGTTAAAGCAGCCTAGCGGTTCTGTCTGAGAAACAAGGACGAATAACTATTCTAATCTTCTAACATGATCTAAAGCAAAGCATCATCTGACTGTAGTCTAAATAACTATGCACATATAGGATACTTCACTGGCCACTGCACCTCACTGCATCACACTGCATTTCACTGCATTAGAATAAAAGCAGATTGTAGTAAAGTCTATTTGTCTGTGGGCTTTAAAGTATGTACTCCTTAAACGTACCAGTGCCCACTTTTCCACCATTACCAATCTAAGGATCCAACTCACACAACAAACACAGACAGGCGCACACAGAAAAACAAACAAACAAACGGACAAACAAACATGACCTTCGCACAGTGACCAGCTTTAAGTCTGTGTTTTCATTACTTCATCAAAAATCAGCCCTAAAGCTGCCTCCCTGGCGTCTTTAATGCCGGTAAGGAGAGAGGCGCGGCCCGTCAGCCTCCCAGCCGGAGATCAGCGGCAGCAGAAGAGGCGCGGCTGCCCGATAAGGCCCATTCTCCAGCCCTCTCAGCTCAGCTGCTGGGAGCCTGAAATTGAGTTTTAAATTATTACTGACTGCAGCATCTGTGGATGCAGATGTGACGGCGGTGGTGATTATCTGCGAGGCTTTGTGGTCCGTAGGGGTGGAGAAGGAGCGAGTCATTCTGGGGGAGAGCAGAGAAGCCCCCTGGATGGCTGTCAGATGTGTGGGGCAGATTTGAACACAGCGCTGATCTCTGAGCTCTCGCGGCTAAGGAAGGCTTAATGTCAGAGCGGCAGTTCCACGGAAGCAAAAAAGAAAACTCCTTTTTTACTTTTAATCCTAAAATTAGCGATTTCCATTCTAACTCTAAATCTTGTGGCTTGGTAGTTGCTGATTAGAGTAGAGAACGTGTCTGCCAGCCTGCTGGGAACCAGCTTAGCTCGCTGGGGTCGTGATGGGGAATTACCTCTGCTCTGCATATCTTACAGGGTGGTAAGTGTAGGGACCAGGCTTGGAATAAGCACTATTTCATGGTGGCATTGAAATATAATAATCTGCCAAATCAATCTCAGACCTTTTCCATGAATTTTAACATTCAGTTAATAGGTATTACTGTCTTTCATTTATTTATTACAGAGGAAGTCACACATACCCACGCATTGTTATGGGCTAAAAGTAAATGCCAGCCGAATGCCGCAGACTCTGAGCGCTGCCGACGAGCAGCGCTAGATTGTCTCTCCGTCTTCGAGCTGTCTGAGCTCATTTTGCTTTTTTGGACTTCTGCCATTAACCAATGTGTCCCTTCCAGTCCAGTGTGGTTTATGACGTGATTTCACAGTTAGCACTGCTGGGCACATTGTAAATGCATGGATTATTGACTCCTCCCAGACATTAAATCTACTTTATATTAATCACATGCAGTTCAGATACCGGCGACAGCACTTGTTGGAAGACGCAGTGAGTATTTGCCCTGGTCTTTGTTTCTCTTTGGACTCGGACGGTGTCGGGAGGGAAGCGCAATGCAAACCCAGGCAGCGACATGAGGGATGGTGTTTATAGAAAAGCACACAGTGTGATTTGATTTTGGGAGAAACTCCCCTCCCCACCAACAGAGAGCAAATGAAGAAAATGCAGCTTATACATACATGAAGTGCTCTTTCCCATTCTGTTATACACCACCCTAATGCCGGGTGGAGGGGGGAGGCACTAGGGTGTAGGAACAGCCAAATATCTGTAATTTCACTGCTTTAGCGTTTGGAGCAGTAATGATTATTATTGTTTTTTCTGCTCATCAGTCTCTGGAGAGTAACTCTGAGTAGAGAAACTCTGAACGAGCGTGTTTTTCTCCAGTCCCTTCCCCTACAGGACCAAGCATTTCCTCACAAACATTACCACGTTCGTCGTTCCTTCACATTTCTTTTGATAGGTTTTTATGTTCTTTCTTAGAAATGATAAACATGTAAACATGAGCTAATACATACACGTACGCAAATAAACAGCTCCCGTCAGAGCCAGTACACTGCTTACACTATATAAGAGAGAGGGAGAAACAGAAAGACGTGGACTGAGAGAAGAAGAAAGTCGTATAGCTCTGTGGAATGTCCTGCCCTCATCACACCAGTAGACACATGAATAAAGCATCAAAAGCCAGGCCTAATTCTGCTGAAAGATATTTCTTTGCAAATAGAAAGAATATCAGAATCTTATCAAATGCAGGTTTAATATATTTATCACTTTATCCTGCACTGAAAGAAAGACATTATTCAAACGGACATTGTATTGTCAACAACTAACATTATGAAATGATAATAACAAATAACAGTGAATGAATTCAGTTCATCACCAGCAGTTAGCAGCTATTTGTTTTTTGGGGTTTTTTTTGTGAGAAAAAAGGTTACGTATTTTAAGATTTATAGCAGTAAGGTGTGTTTTTCCTAAAACGTAATATTTTGGTTTGTAATTTGCAGGATATCTCAGAACTTTTCTGTCTGACAGCTGCAGTAGGAACACAAACGATGCAAAATGAATCTGTTGACGATAATGTGGAACAAAGCTTCCACCTACCTCACGGTATGAAAACACTTTTACAGTGATTTAAAATGAATTCACTATTTGAGCTTCAGGTCAGAAAAGCAGGGCTTCTTTTGCTCGTTTCAGTACCACCGTTTCTTTAAATAATAAACACAAATCATAAACAGTTCAGGGTCAATAACTCCTGCAACTCATATTCAATTAAGTTTCCCATTAAAACTTTGCAGTGTTTGCTCAAGTTATTTGCTTTACACACACACAGACACACACACACACACACACACACACACACACACACACACACACACACACACACCACTCTTTAGTGTAAATAAATCATATTTGCGAGTCCTTTAAAGTGTCCAAACTCTAATCAAACATTGAGCATAAGGTAAAGAAGCAAAGCCAATTAATTAGTCTCCAAGGTCTGTGAACATAGAGAAGCAGACTCAGAATAAAGCCACTATCGTCTGCTTTCGCCCTGCACTTGGAGAAAGAACTAATTAAATTAGACTACTTGCAATATGACAAGGACCAACCTCACCAATGTATATCGGTTTCTCCAAAGCTGTCAGCAACAAGTGGCATAGAATCTAATGAGATTTATAAAGGGCTTTAAAGAGTACAGATAAAAAGGACAATGTGAGAGAGAGAGAGAGAGAGAGAGAGAGAGAGAGAGAGAGAGAGAGAGAGAGAGAGAGAAGCAGGAAGCTTTCAGAAGCTCTTCTGTAGCATAACACGTTTCCACCCCACTTTTAAAGCAACCCTGTCTGCAAAAAAAGCATCACATTTACGGCACGGAGGAGGCCGTGGTGCTCGGAGGAGGCCGTGGTGCTCGGAGGAGGCCGTGGGGGCTCCCCTCTAAAAGCACAGAGTGAAGAAAGCACCAGGCCTTCAGCCACGGCTTACGTGCAGTGGAGAAGAAAGACCTGCAGATACCACAGCTGCTCTGAGAGGCACATCTGTCACCTGGCACTAAACCCGCCCCACCTCCATGGAGGTGGCATTAGGAGTGGAGTTCTTTTGAAAGATGATATCACTCTATCACTCTATTCCTCTATCACTCTATAATCAATCTATTCCTCTATCAGTCTTTCACTCCTTTGCTTCATCACTATCACCTTCACTCTATCACTCTATGACTTTAACACATTTCTTTATTTGGTGACATACAAAGCGACCGTTCACCTTTATTAAATACACACTCACCTACCTGCAATAGAGTTTATAAAACACCTACTGTCCTATGTCCAATGGTCTTCATTAAATACAGACTCACCTTTCTTCAAGTCTCTATTAAACACCCACCTGTATGCAATAGTCTTTATTGAACACATACAAACCTGTCTTCAACAGTCTTCTGTTACTGCTCACGCCAAATTACTGTTTGGTGCAAGAAATAACAAAGACACCATAGCCTGTTTCAACAGCAGCAATAAATGGCTAATTTATGTACAGGATGAGTTCTGTAGGCATTCAAAGTTCATTCATTAATAAACCCGGTTAACAGCAACAGACAAATGTGCTACAGGGTAAGTGAAGCTTTTAATCCAAGCCAACAGGTTCCATCTGACACAGAAGGGGTCCAAGGACGTGTCACACTCATTGAGCTTCTCTTCTCCAATGCCAAAGAGAGAACACAGAACGAGCGCAGGGGCAGAGCCTGCTGCAGCAAAGCCTGCGCGTTACAGCTCCCCCTAGAGGCGAAGGGCCCAGCCAGACAGGTCTAACATACCAAAAAAGGCCAGGCTCCAGGAGACCCGTCGTGCGGCAGCCGGGGATGCTGCTTTCCCTTCAGTAAGGCAGTGGGGTGCCTCTCTTAATAAGGCATGAGATTATCAGCTTGAAAACATACATGAATCTTAACCAGATTCAGTCAGCAAGATGCTGTGTGAGGGTAAAGGGGGAATCGAGGATGGGAGAAGTTAAGATGCAGGCATACAAATTAAATTTCTGTCAAAGCTTAGCTCTCAGGTTACAGACCCGTAATAAGTGTGGATGGTTATATTTTTCACTCCTTTGTATGTCTAACACACTTTTCTTGAAATGCACAAGGGAATGGATCTCTAAGGCAGGAACGTTTCAGAAGCTGAAATTGATGATACTAAACCTGTTTTAACTGACTGTAGCTGTGATACTAAACCTGCTTTAACTGACTGTAGCTGTGATACTAACCTGTTTTAACTGGCTGTAGCTGTGATACTAAACCTGTTTTAACTTACTGTGTCTCCAGAGTTTAATTCCAGAGTGTTTAGGAAGGTGTTGTCACCATCACTCAGCATCTGACTACTCAAGATTGTGAGCAGAAAAGAGAGTTAAAGCCAAAATATTCTAATCAGTTTACTATTGAAAATAAACTGCTCTGTGTGCACACCTGTAACGAGCTTCAATTCTTCACGCAAGCCATAAGCAGGGCCGAGATGTGATTTGTCTTTACTAAGGGTGTGTGTTGGCTCTAATGGTCACATTTGTTTAGATTTGCCAAATGATATTTATTCATGTCTCTGCAGGTGGAGCAGAGGCTCAGAGGAAGGGCTGTGTAGTCTACACGTCCAGGGTGATGCTGTGCAGAAGAGGGTGGTGCTGGGGTCTCTGCCTCATGCTTTTGGATTAAACCTTCATCATCTTGTTTGTTGAAGACAAATGAATAGTTGTGCAAAGTTGAATTAATGGGAAGGAGAGCTGGTCCTTGTGCTTCTCATAGCGATGCAACACAGAAGTCCCTGTTCCACAGAGCAACACAGGAAAGTTCCTGTTCCACAGAGCAACACAGGCAAGTCCCTGTTCCACAGAGCAACACAGGAAAGTTCCTGTTCCACAGAGCAACACAGAGCAACACAGGAGATCTGACACTTGTCTATAATCCAGAATTTCTTGACATTTTATTGAAATATTTGATATTTCCCTTTTAGGAATTAGTGGAAAAAATCCCATCAGCATTCACAGGACCATACATTTCACATCTGCAGGTGTAAAATGAAATACAAACAATCTGACCAGCACAGACTGGTGGCAGGTAAACATTATGGGGATGTAGATGCTCTCAGATCACTTTTTTAGTGGGACATGCATCCAAACCCTGTTGCCATGGCGTCAAATGTGTCTAATAATCAGATATTGTGCATTAATCTTCTTAATTTGCATTATATCAGTTTTTTGCCTTAATGTTTTAATCCCCAACACAGCTAACACTCCAGTGTTAAATCAACATCTACAGTGTTAAACCTGTCTTACCGTGTTCATTCTGTGTTGGACCCACGCGTAGCCGCTGTAGGAATGAATCAGCACTAAGAGTCTTGATGCGATTGCATCATCACACATGATGCTATGACCTCAGCACCTGCACTAACTGTGAAGTGTTCACGCTCGTCTTTTACTTCTGCCCAAGAAAAAAATGTGAATTGAACAGAGGGGTTCTAAATGTTTGTGGGTGTAGCCTAAATGAGTTTAAACACTGCTGATTAATAATAAACAATAATATGCTTCAGTTTCCTGTGACCTGATGCCTTCCTCTAGACTTCTATGATGTCAGCAGCTCATGAGAATGCTGGAGATTTCTATCACTTGAAATAACATGGATGTTATGGATGTTATATAACATGGAGTATTCAGTAACTAAATAACATAGACGTGGTATTCAGTAACTAAATCTGCAGCTGAAAGCAAGAGCTATTGTTAAATGTATTACTTACAAAATTCAAGAACATTTGGATAATTACATCCAGTAAAACTTAGTAAGTAAATGTTCTATGAAAAACCTGCTGATTTAATGAAGGAAGGTAAGATTCTATCCAGGCTGGGTAGCATCATCACCCTGCAGATGGAGAAAATATTAGCCCTCTAGGGTTGAAGCCATTTCTGGCACTTTTTATATACCGTAATATTAACTATTATTTTTGTAAAATGATATTGGAAAATGACTTCCTTGTGCTTCATATAATTTTGTTTTTTTTTACATTATTAGTTTGACCAGATAAAAAAAACAACAACTCAATGGGTCATTTAGGGAGGTTAGAAAGTTTTAATCCAAAAGTTTTTTCTTCCTTTATTTTATTGAAAACTCACAGTCAACATTTGTATACGAGGGATTTTATTGTAGAAGAGTTTGCTCCGGGCCTCTGGTATCTGTTTATACAAAATAGAGCCCAATGTAACAGAACCTCACAGCTCTGTGGAATTATCTCTGCATTTTAATTCTCTTCTTGTTATGCACTTCTTTCTTGCTTCTCCTCACACTTGTTCATCTTCTGTTCATCATTAGTAGAGGCAGGTGTGGTCCAGTGGAAGTAAGCACCTTTGACATTGAAAGCTGGTGCTTTGGAGTTTCGATTGTGTTCAAAACTACATTCCAAAAGAAGCTCTGGCTGTTCCACTGCACTGGCCTCTCAGAACATGTTCCCTTACTCAGAGATCTCCATGAACCCTCCACACCACAATGGGCCTCGTGATCACCTGAGGATTGGTTGGAGTGGGAGAATGAGTTAGCACTGCTGTGCACAGTGGTTCAGTGACCAGGACGGGGAAAGAAACAATGCTCTCTGCAGACCACAACAGACCTTATCAGCTCCATCTTGCCTGCGGATAAAACGTAATGATGGAGACAGGTGGCATGGTTCCTTGCTTCGGGCATTCGCAACTATCTGCAGCAGAACAGAGTGATAGGAGTGGCGATTTCGCCTCAAGTCGCTAATGGGGACGTTGACAGCATGGTAGAAGCGCTCAGCTTTCACACGCAAAGAAAGCACAACAACAAATGTTCTGTCTCCTCGTTTTAAAGTGCATTGTGGTCCACAGACTATCTGCTCTTGGAGTTTGCTGATAGCAAGTCTTAGCCACTGAATGTTCCCCCCACCTTTCCCCCAGTCAAGTGGGCCCCACTCACAGTAAAAAGTCCAGCATGTTGTCAGGCCAACAGAACAAGCTGCTCATCATTCTGAATCCATACGGAATCCAGAATAATTACAGATGGACACTGAATTGGCTTTAAGGCATCATTTTTGCCAATGGGAGCATTTGTTGGATAAATGTTTGGATGTTTCATATCTCATTCAGGACAGAATATCTCATTCTAGACTGTCTTTTTCTGACTGGTGTACAGTATCTGGTTTTTGGAAAAAGTGCCCCGTGCTCAGAAATAAATGGCAGATCTTACTGGCCATATCTCCCCAGCCGATCTTTCCTTCACAATTTTCTGTATAAACAAGTACGCAAATGCCCACTTTGGTTGTGAAGGCTCGAACTAGACAAAGTCACGTGACATCCGTCACACAATTTCCAGGTTATGTGATGACCAGGTTATGTGATGACCAGGTTACAGGATGAGTCTGTAGGTGAAAGATTATGCAGTGTGTGAGCGTTGTCTGCTCCTGTGGTGTTCACACAGCTACAGCCAGTGTTTCATCATTTTACATCCTCGGGGAAATGTGTAGTCATAAAAAGTAGTCACATAAAAAAAAATAAAAATATATTATTCGAATTATATTTTATTAGATATCATTAAATTATTAATAGAAATGTCTCATTGTAAGATGTTTCCATTTATATGAATCTTGAGGGAAGACAATATTCTTAGCAGTTATGATTTTAAGTAGGACAGCATTGCTGTTAATACAGGACAAGTGCTCAACCAATTAATATTAAATATTGATCATATTGTTTGTGTGTGTGTGTGTGTGTGTGTGTGTGTGTGCGTTTGTGGTTTTATTTTTTTTTGTTTTTAGGTTTATCATGTTGGGGTCCAATCATGACTGAGACTTAGCACTTGCTTGCTCTAGGGGAAGCCATAAGTTGAAGTACTTTTTTTCCCATAATACATCATTTCTACTCTCGTCTGTTAACAATGCTTCTGACTATCTGTGTTGTCTTTGAAGTGATAAGAGGATATCAAGTGATATTTTATTGCCTTGCTGAGCTGAGTGCAATCTACACACCCAAGCCTTGTCTTCAGCAAACACCTTCATCCCCAAGATCTGCACTCTGTGTTCAGTAGAGATTATGGCAGAATTATTTGATCTTTTCTGAGACATGGTGGACTGCAAGTGTGTTTTAATCATCTTCATGGAAAAGCTCATTTCACCTGATGCAACAGCGAATGGAGAAGTCAACAGAAAGTGAACAATAATACTCAACCTGACGTGAACTATGATGACGCTGGAAAATATAGAGCTTCAGCAGTTCCCTGCTTATGGTTGTCATCCAGAACTTATTCAGGGAAACAGAAATGCACGTCCAGCACCATGTCTTGCCTGTCAGTGCACCCCAGTGATGGATCCAGTCTCCCAAATCAAATGAATTTGAGTACTAGTACTCAAATGAATGAGTACTAGCAAACCCCTCCCCTTCCCTCTTTGCTACATTCTAGCTCTGCCTCCAAACCCCTCCCCTTCCCTCTTTGCTACATTCTAGCTCCGCCTCCAAACCCCTCCCCTTCCCTCTTTGCTACGTTCTAGCTTCGCCTCCAAATCCTTCAGCACAGAGTACGCTGCTGTGCACATTGTGGAATGTAAACATGGCTGTCCAACAAAGAAGGATAAATAAAACTGTATAGATATAAAAAGTAATTTACAGAAATTTCCGTTAGATAAATACAAAACAAACAAACAAAAATCTAGCATACACTTTGATGTTTGTTTGATAACTGAAACTGTCATGAATAGTGTTGGTTATGCAGCACTTATGAGAAGTTATCTGTGAAAGCACAAGTACACATAAATATCAGGAGAAATACCAAAGTGATATACTTCGCAAAGATATTTTCAGCAACATCCAAATAAAACAATGCTATCTGGTAACCATAAAAGAGAAGCTGATGTTAGTTTCACAGCAACATTACAGTAAAATGAAAAAAATGAGTTATGAAGTGTTACTGTAATCATCTCAGCTTTATGAATAGTTTTTTGGTTTTTTTTCATAAAATTTAAAAAAAAATCAAGGAGAGGTAATTAGCTTCTGTCAAGCAGAATTATGGCTAACTCTGCATTTGTTTTGAATCCTTTCAGGTCCCGTAGTTCGTTCTGTGTTTGAAAAGCCACTGCACTGTTTATTCTTGTTTTGCTCTTCATTCTTTCTTTTTAGTTTGCTTTTCTTTATTTGTCAACTTCTGTTTACTTGTCTGTCGTGTAAAGCTGTTGGTGGCAAAGCAGGGTTGGGTGTTTTTCTCATCAGTGGCAGTTGTTTATTCTTCATTGCTTTTACAAAGTTCCCGAGGCCACTCACTGACTGCTTGACTGACTGAGAGTGAAGCACATCAGTGATTGACATTCTGTCAGACACTCTTCCTGGTTCTAATTGGCTCTTTCGACTTGGAAGCGGTGAAGTCTTGCAAATATCAAGAATTATGAAGACGATATTTCACAGATCATATGTCTCATGTGATATTTCACAGATCATATGTTTCATGTCAGGACATCATGATGGTTTTAGCAAATATGACAAGTTTGGGTGGGGGGATTTTTTTGTGATTTTTTTATATGGGTTACGTACTGCTGTTTTAAAGCAGGTGTTCTGGTTTAAGCAGAATTTCCTCTGTTGTAACAGGTTTATTTATTCATCTCATGGCTCGGGCTGATCCTGGGATTTCAGCCAAACTAGCTGCTGAATAGAAAGATCTAGCCAGATTTGTGCAACAACTAAACAAGTGAAATTACAGGATAGAATATCTCAGTTCACCAGAGACAACAATCATGGCTCATCTGTGCCTTGTGGGTAAGAGGGGGTAACGAATGTACTTCCATTCCAGTGTTTATGGCATGTGGTAATAAGGAAATATGGTTTTAATAACACCTGGCCCCTAGGGGGAGCCAGTGCTTGTAAATAAATGTCTGGTACCCTATAACATGGTGGTGAAGTGAAAGACATGCAGGGTGGAGGTTCTTACAAACAAGGACATGGTATCACTTTTTCATTTAGTAAGTGTTCTAAATGTTTGCTGAATCACGACTTTGGTTCTGTATGCTAGCCTTGCGCGATGGGGTTTGTTTGAGCTAACGCTAATGCTTTTGCTAATGTTAGTGAACCATTTTATCTGCATGTGGATTCATTCAAACATGATTGTGCTTGCAGAAGGATTTTCCTCTTGCTGTTCATGTGTGAACGCTGCTGGTACGGAATCCATGTCAAAGGAAGAACATGAGATGCGAGGAGGAAGTGTGGAGGGCATTGGCCCGAGGCTGTAGCCATCTCTCCTTCAACTCTTCAGGATTTTTCACAACCAAAAAAGCAGATCTGGGTAATTTATTTTGTTGTTGTTGTTGTTGGGTTTTTTTTTTTTTTAGAAGTACAAGGACTGTATCCTTAGTTGTATGTGTGATGTCTGTGTTGATGTCAGAATGTGTGGTGTCTATGTTGATGTTTATGCATTTGAACGAATGGCTGTGTTGTTGGAGTGTTCTGTGGAATTCATCCAATGTGTTCAGTACTTCATCATTTCAATACCACCAGTGAGAAAGGGCATTCCAGCTTTGTTTCTGTTTCTTTTTGGTTTTCTCAGTACAAGCCGAGCCGTTCTCCTTCCCCACGTTCTATATACATCTTCTAAAAATATAAGCACTGCTCATATAGGACCAGTGGCTTCCGCAGAAAACAAGCCTCGTGGTTTATTTATTTGTTCTCCATTGGCATTGTGATGTCCACCTGTGTTTTTCTTTGTTGATTCTGTTGTCCTGATTCTTTTGGGAATCAGGAGGAAGCTGTTTGTCATTTCTTTAGGTATCTTATCTTAGGTTTTGCGAGAGTTTATTTAACATATTGTACGAGATTAAAAACGTACACAATCTGAAGAGGGGTCTGGTGAGTAACTGCAGTAAACTGAAAGATCCTGTTTCTGTGGAAACCTTGTGTACTTCACTGCATTTTCGACTCTAAAAATTTATTTTTTGTAATATCTCCTTGGGATCTGTTGGAGCCACTGCTTCATCTTAGTGGTTATATCTGTTTTCTTTATCTTTTCTACTTTTTGTGATGTCTGGTTGGTATGCCTCAACTTGCTCATCTGTCTGAATCTGGAAGTCTTCACCACTCTGTGTGGCTCCTCTCATTTAGGTTTAGGGCTTCTGCCTCATTTTCTTTGCATATAATCCTGTGTATGATCTGGTTTGTAAAGTCTGATTAGGCACTAATCTGACTGCCATGATTAGTGACTCTGTGCTGTCCTTCAGTCTGGTAGTGTTACAATTCATGGAAGACTCTATCATAACATTACTCTTCATTTGGTTCCATGGTGACCATGTCCTCCACATTGATTCCATGGTGACCATGCCCTCAATTTGGTTCCATGGTGACCTTGCCCTCCACCTGGTTCCATGGTGACCATGTCCTCCACCTTGATTCCATGGTGACCATGCCCTCAATTTGGTTCCAGGGTGACCTTGTCCTCCATCTGGTTCCATGGTGACCATGCTCTCCATTTGTCCCTGACAGGGGCTCCAATGTTGTGGGCAGGCAGGTTATTGTTCTGTAGTTGTGTAGTGTTGGGTCTTGGTCTTCCTTGTGTTAACCAGTCTGGATAGGAGCTGATAGCTAGCAGCTTGTGCATTTGTTATGCTAGATGGTTGTGCTACACTGTAGAGTAGGCATGAATTTTGTGCCACCCAGTTCTTCATGATTGTGATCCATTTTCGAACATCTGCTGTTGTATTGCTGACTGGTGGACTGATTCCTGCTTTAGGAGATTGTTGTTCTCACAGCTCTTAGCCACTGAGCTCTAGTGTTTGTGTGAGTGATTTATTCTTCCAAATGTTCACCCAGCATTTTTATGTTTCTGCTCTGGGTAGAGCTAGATTCAGGGGTTTTATTACACTGTAACTGACAGTATACTTTGCATGGTTCTTTAGTGAAAAGGATATTTACTCTTTTGGCTGCTGCCTCTTTCACGTAGTTCTACTGCCTGGCAGACAGTACTGGGAGTGCTAGCTCTTAACCTTTGTTTAGCAGGCTCTAGTGCCTCACTTACTGGCTGCCCGATGAACTTCTGCTGTAGGCAGGCCCCATGTTTGATCTTTATACCCCCCTCGAGCAGTCTGCTTGCAGACTTCCATCCAAATTGTCTTGACTTTGGTTTTCAGCCTCTGTTTCCATGGGAGAAGCAGAAGAACATGTGGTTTGTATTTTGTAGAATATTAGCTCAGCCATTATAGCAGCAGCATGTACTAGCTTGCTTGTTCCAGTTATATTGCTGGTTGGAATTGTCCTTTTTGGAACTGTGTTGGAAAGTTGGAATTGCGCTGTCTGCTGCATTCATATCTGCTAGCGTACTGTCTGATGGTAGCTTGCCATTAAGTTGGGGAAGTCTACAGTGATGGCTGACAGTGTTTGCTTAGTTTTGATCATCTTGTGCCTGTCTGCAGTTGGGCCATGCAGTGTATGCACATCACTTTTCGGAATTCCTGAATTCCTTTCAGATTCTGGGCCTCCTGTTTCAGCTGAAATAGCATTAGATGTTATTCATGCAGTGGCTTCCTACCTTTATTTCAATCTTTTACAATTGTGATAGAAGGTATTGTCAATTTTGAAGCACTGGGTAACTTGTCTGTCAGAGTGGATGAAAGCCTTCCTCTCATTCATAGTTTCCTCTTATGCTTCCTGTGGAACTCTTTCACTGTGCAGTGGTACTCCATTACTTCCTTATTATCCAACCTTGACCTTCTATGGATTGTTTCAGTTCCACGTAACATTGAGTTATTTCGGTTTGATGGCTTTCGACATGAACGTCCAAAATCCAGGCAACATCTGAGCCGGCAAGACTCCCTCTATTTATATTCTCATGTTTCAGATGTAGGCAAATCGTAATATTCAGAGCCTTACCTATGGACTCTTGCTAGTGTTAATATTTTTATTTATTTATTTTTTATATAGACTGAGTTGTCGTCTTATTGATATATAGTCTGATATTGTCTGCCGATGTGATGACGATGTGCTGTCAGTGTGTGTATGTGTGTGTGTGCTCATGGGAAAGTCTCCAGATTTGCTTTTACACTGTCAGTGTGACCCTCCCACAGTCTCTGTTTACAAACATCTTTCTGTAATCTTAATATGGTATTGGCGCATTAACAAGAGTTTTGTATGAGTTGTTTTTTCTGTGTCAGTCAGTCTATGACTGCTCTGGGTAAAACATGCTGCCTTCTTGTTGCTCCAACTCTCTCCGTCTGCTCATCTCTGACTATTACTTTCTCAGATTGCTCCTGTTATCACAGGGTTGCCCCACAGATCAGAAGAGTTCACATTCACGTGATGTAGGTACACAAGACGATTCTTTCAGTGCGATGTCATCAGTATTGGCAAAGCTAACACACTACTCTGAGTTGGAAGCTTCTGCCAGTGGCAAACTGTCAACAATATACAGGACGAGGTTTGAACTGTTCAGTGTGATTTATGTTTGGTGTATAGACCATTGTAACCGAAGGACTGTTTCACGTTCTTGCCCAGATGCTTCACATATTTTCTGACGAATTCACTGATCAATGATCTTTTTGATTTTCTTTTTTCAGTATTTGTATGCACTTTCTATGGGATCAAACTGTGATATCAGTGGTATCTGCCCCCAAAAAGTAACAATTACAGGATTCAAAATGCCCTCATTCCTTCTCCAATGGTGAATTACAGCAATTATTCCAGTCAGCAGGAATCTAAGGTGTTGTATCTCAAGGGATTGTCATTGTTTGATTGCTGCACCTAGCGTCACACCCATGCCAGGTCTTCATGTTGGTACTGTGTAACTTTACATTTTTCATGCACTTTTAAATGGTTATGAAAATGGATCCACAAATGAAACTCATTGTTGCTAAGCACAAATTTGCCCTGATATTCAAATCATGCAATGTTTTGATGAATGTTCTGCAGACATGAAGCGTAGGTGCTTGAAATGAACAATTTGAAACCACATATTTACACAAATAGGAAGCACATGTTTTTTAATCATACACAAATTAACAGTAATTACACTGTGGATGTAGTAGATCAGGTAGAGAAAGATCATTTACATGCTACACCTTGCTTAGCCAGCAGGGGCAGCACTCACTATATCTTTATGAGGTGGTGCCATCGTTTACTGTAAAGCCAAGGATAAAAGCTGGGCAGGAAACATAAAAGCCTTAAAGCACTGCTTAATTGGAACCCAGTCCAGGTCACAAGTTATTGTTCTTATCAGGTTCTTCCAGTGGCCCTGAGATTAACTTTACCAAGTTAGGACACACACAACTGCAAAGAATTCACTAACCTGGGCTACAGATATGGGTTCTGCTGCTACCCTGAGGCAGGGATGTGTCTAATGTCACTTACAGCCTCACACAGGTATAAGCAACACACAAACAAACAAACAACAATCTTAAAACAAAAGTTAAGTCAGTTCTGATCAGCTGCTGTCAGGGCTAAGAAAACTACTTCAAAGTAGGAGACAAGGTCAGAGGTTTTTTTTTTTTTTTTTTTTACCTGCTTTTTGGAGTGCGATTGAGACCTTTGCCAACTAAACTGAACTACCCAATAAATAATTTGATTAATCATATTAAATTAGTGATGATTCTTAGTCACTGAGCAACATATAGTCCAATTATGTATTTTCAGCGACTCAGCAAAACACGTCACGACTTGCGTTTGATCCGATGCACATGCCTCTCGTATGTTAATCTCTAAACTTTGATGTTGTGGGTTGCTAGGTAAACCTTAGCACAGATGTAATCAATAAGATTCAGGACTCCTTTGAAGGTTCCCCAAACATCTTTCTTATTCCATGCCAAAGCAGGTTAAAAGGAAGTATTTCTCTTTCATGTCCAAACCTCTTGCCAAAAGGCCTTGGCCTTTACATTTATTATAGATGATGGATAAAAATAATTAATTAAACCAAGGGAAGCAACATGGCTAGTATTTGTGAGGAGAGGTTTGACTTTCAGTGAGAATGGACAGGCAGGCGCTGTGTGTGTGTATCGAGATTTAGTTCCAAGTATACTTTACAACTCTCGTTATTTATAACTCATTATTTATTAAGTATATAAAAAAAGATGATAAATGTCAGATAAGTCATTGGTACTGAAGGTATTTTGTTGGAATAGTTTTGGTCAATGACGGAGAGAAAAAAGACTCTCTGTGGTAACCTTAAATACATACTGCTGTTTATTGCTGTAGAAATACACCTGTGCAAAAAGTTCCTCTTCATCTTGTTCTGACTAGTGTGGAAGCCCTTCCTCACTCTTCTACTCACTGCCCTACTGTTGCCTTTTGTAGCCCAGTTCTGGTACTGGTTCTTCGTAACAACATGGTATGAATAGACTACTGGTCTTTTAAAAGCAGCAGAGTGCAGACCTGTGGCTGCAGTACATCAGGGCAGGATATGATTTGATAGAAATCATATACAGATGATCTGTACTGACAAAAGCAAAGGTGCATTGTGCATGACCAGTTCTTAGAGATGAGTGATTTATGAATAATACTACTGCATGTAACTGCATGTAATACTACTGCATGTAACTGCATGTAATACTACTGCATGTTACTGCATGTAATACTACTGCATGTAACTGCATGCACTACTAAAACCTTCCCCATCAGATGGGGTAACTGCATGATTACATTAACAACTGACCTTTTCTCATTAAAAGTAAAATAAACTACATTGCTGAACATGGCAAATTGTACATTACCAAATAGAGTAATACATTTACAGGATAAATATATGATCTGATTGTTTTTTTTAACAGACTGAGTTTTCATACCAGAATGTATATTCAGACTGGTACGGTATCATTTATAGAAACAGAGTGCAAACAGGAAGGTTAACTTAGCTGTCATGATACTGACATGTGTAACTCCAGGGGCTTTGTGCTGTCTCTCATTCAGCTCCTTGATGCCGATACATTCCCCCTTGGACTGGAAGAGTCACAGACTAGACTGGAAGAGTCACAGACTAGACTGGAAGAGTCTCAGACTGGACTGGAAGAGTCACAGACTAGACTGGAAGAGTCTCAGACTGGACTGGAAGAGTCTTCTGGCCAGGTATGCGGCTCTGGTGGTCTTTGTTATGGCTGCTATCCGTTGTATGAGGCTATGGAAGTCTTTGCTCTGGCTGCTCCTGCTGGAACTCTCAGATGGAACTTCTAGGAAAGCAGTGACTGAAGTCCTGCAAGCTTTATGGGCAGATTTACACAGAATCGGGACTGCCAAAGCTGACCTGTCTGATTCCTCAACCGAGATGAATAAATCATATCACACTTCAAGTTCAGATCACTGAAGAAGAGGGCTGCTGGCCACAGAGAAGAAAGCCCTCTTGAGTTTTAGCCTTTTTAATACCTGGACTGAAAGATGTGGCCCCGGTCAGACTCCTTAGTGCTATGGACCTTGTGTGTGGAGGTAGGATGAGTTCCTAAGGTATGTTATGCATCCTGTTTGGGATGGGGGTCTGGCTTCAGGGTCAGATGTCCTTTGAAAAAGAGGGCAGGGGATCTGAGACCTTCCTGTGTAAGAAGTTAAAGTAAGCCACAGGCTGGCGGAAAAAAAAGAACATTTGTGTTCATGTCACATATTCAGTGAGTGAGTGAGTGACCGACCGACCTGCCTACCTACCTACCTTCCTCATGGGGTCGACGAGATCCTTCACTAACTCTAGCCGCGGCAGGCAGAGTGCTAAGCACCAATCAGCAGCGGGCTCACAGCTGCCTTCCCAAACCAAAGAATTGCAAAGTAACCTGCCACGCTCAGATAAACAACAACAAACTCAAAACAGGTTTGCAGTCTCACCTGCAGTTAAAAAAAAAAAAAAAAAACTTAATTAAACAGTAGATGAGGTGTAATTTTGATTTATTTGCACGTGTATATGAGCCATAAATTACACTTATTACCATCATTTTATAGTCCCTTTTCAGCCCCAGCAGTGGTAATATGAGGAGACTGTGAGATGCTCTATCTTCTGATTCCAGTATGACTGTCAGTGAAAGATCGATGGCCTCCACATGTGTCTGTGCTATACCTTCTACACCCCCAAAACTGCTATTTCTCCATTTTAATTATGTATGACATTTCTTATACAGTTTCAGACACCATCTGCTCATGGATTTAGGTGAGAATATGACACTTCATTATAATGGGCAGGGCCTAAGAAATTCAGAAAATTCTTATTGGCTACACTTCTCTTGGTCCGATGTGAATGCACTGTAATTAAATATGAGCACCGCTCGGAGAAAATTCATTCGCAGCAGAGTGTGAATCGCAGCACAGATAAACTAGGAATAATTTTCAAAAAATCAGGATTATATCACTTTTGCATATCTCAAAAGGATTTATGTCAGTTAAAATATGAAGGAGTAAGACTAGCCTGAAGCCTGTTGGAAGTTACTTGGTTATTACTGCTATTTCAATAGATTTTTAACCTCGTTCTTTTAACAGTCCACACCAGTATTTATCCTCCTGTGCACTTTCTCATTAATCCATAAATACATCAACCAGAACCCCTTTTGTCTTCGTCTACCTTTTTAACTTACTTTTTATTGACATAAACCTCTAAAATTACTTACTGTGCTTCGTTCTCCATCTCGCAGTATGTGGGGAAATATGCAGTGTTGGCTTCCACTGTGTTCTGATGGCTCGGTGTTCGGTAGGGAGCGCAATGTGAAATGCGTTGTTGCATTGCAGAGATAAAATGGGCAAAACAGCAAAGCCTCCGCCACTGTCTCCCATGGTGAGCTCCAGGAGCAAAGCACGGAAAGCCATTAAGTGAGATGAATATCTGGGGTGAGCTCACAGCCTCCGCCGCTAACTGGAGCAACATCATCTTAATAATGGGCCAATCGAACGTTATAATTTCTCCTTCGTTTATTATTTTTTTTATTTAACGTGAATGACAACACTGACACAATAAAACACGAAGGCCGAAAATGGTTCTTCGTCAGAGGCACAGGTGATACAACTGTTGAGACCGTGAGACAGATCAGTGCAAAGGAAAGGGCTGTCTTTCCTATTTGTAGGGACAGACAGACAGACAGAAGGAGAGACATGAACGCATGTAATAAAGACAGCACACTAGTGTATCTCCAACTAAGTTACTAGTGAGCATGAGGATGGAGTATTTACCTGTACTCAAATCTGTCACCAAGGCAACTAGAGGTGAAAACAGTATACTTTGTCCACTCTTTGTTAGACTGAAGCAAATGTGGAGCCAAATGCTGCACACACGCCAGGAGACAATTCAGTTTAAAAATGCACATTAAATTCTCATTTCGTACATACTATGTCTGATGGGTTTGTATAAGGAAAACATTTCGGTCACGGCCAAACGGCAAAACGTCAGATAGAAAGAATCTTCGGCTTATGGAATTTTATTTAGATTAACAATTGTAGTCCATTTGTTATCAGTGCATGGCTCTGTGTGGCATTAGAGTCATGGGTAATGCTAATAAAAGCAATGGAAAAATACCGGCTGACTTCCTCCCGCTGGTCGTCACCGACGGCAATTTGCTTTTTGCTGCTCACATGCTGTTGGAGGCTGTAGAGAAAAAAGGTGATACAGGAAATGATATAAAGGAAATGATGTAAAGATGATGGGGCAAGCCAGTGATGAGCGCAGTGACTGTAGTGTCTTGCTACACACCCATCTTCAGAGTGTTCTGGTAAATGGATGACGTTACCCTGCTCCCCATCCTTTAAAAAGAAATGATTTCCTGCTACAACAGCTGGACCAACTGCAGTCATGCAGTGCATCACTGCACAGTTTAGCATTTTCCCCCCAAATCCCCTGAATGAACGCATGTGATTCCTTGTACTCAGCTGATTTACCAAGGCCTAATCAAGCTCTTTATGAGCTGTGGGAAGAGTGTTCAAGCACAGGAGTCTTTAATACTGAGGGACTTCAGATACATACAAACCCCTTCTCTCAGTGCTTCTCTCAAAAACATTTAAAAAACCGCAATCTGTGCGTTAACGAAATGGGATCATTAATTCTCCCAGTATTTCTGATTGCTTACCATAGGAACATATAATTGAATTTAAGCTGATGGCATCTTTAATACGTTTTTGTTGTTTATTCTTATGCTACAGTTGCATTATTTAAAACTATAATAAATAAATTATATTTATATTATTCACTCAGAACATTGTACAGTGTATTTATGTAAGCTTTAAATCAGAGAACTGAAGTTATAAATATATATAATATTACATTTTTCAACAAATTGGCCACCCAGAGAAAACAGACCTCAGAACTATGCTGCCGCCTTTTAAAAAAACAAGGGCAGAATTTGCTTTGAACCTTGTTAATAAATATCTGGAGATTGACTCCATTATGAAGGCACGGCTGGTTATTTTGAGGAGACCACAATTACTTGACACATAGTTTTGTTATTCAGTTTTTTGATACTCTTTGGCATAGTACTTTTTAAAAAAAAAAAAAAAAAGTTTCAAAATAAGCTTCTATAGTTCAAAATACATTTATTTGATCAGATATTGAAAAAAATAATAATTGCATGCGAGACTGGTGTGCTAGGCTGTGGTTTTTGTGGTCATTTTGGAAGGTCCTAATGAATCCTTAATGGAAGTTTTAAGAAGGAAAATAGAGTCTTTTGAATTCCAAAAGATTATCATGGATGATGCAGGTTTTATTTTCCACTTGATTTGTACTCGGGGCTTTAGCCAGATACTCCGGTTGTACTTGTAGCCTTTGCATTGATAACCATTATTGAAAATATGCTGTAGTTTCTTCAGTATATGGTGAGGATGGAATTAATGTAATACTTACGTCTGGTATTAAAAGGGAAACATCTTACATTTCTGTTAAACTCTGTCTGCAACATTCATTGTCTTTTAAATGCTAAATAGCCTTCATTTTCTTGTACATCTTTAAAAAAAATGTTCTCTTAAAATCTTCCATAAAGCATCAATTACTTAGATTTGTGTCACATTCCCTTGATAACAATGGTGGACTTCATAGAAGCCAAGGATAAAGAGAAGAAGAAGACTTCTTCGGATACAGTCAGGCTGATACTCTTTTGATTAACAAACCAGCAGATGGAACCAAAGGAAATATTGCTGTGAACTCTCCTTGACGACTGTAATAGGAAAGCCTTTCATCTTGGTTATTAAAACAAAGCTTAAAACACTGATTGTGGAACATTGAGTAATATAGCTCACTAATACACCAATCACTGGCCCCAGATCAGTGATGAACTATCATCTTTTTGTACTGAATCAGTGGACTGGTAGGCATTATACATGTGACGCAGAATAATTTTCTTGATGCATAGCATACATTCTCAATTTGTAAAATACAACATTTATTTCCTCACAATAATTTCAATTTACAAGCGATTTGAGCACAGGACCAAACAAATAAACAAATAAAAAAAAACCCCAAATAACTCCTCTTGACATCCTAAATGTAGGTCCAGTATAATGTACCTTCAGAATCAAATCATGGAGCTCATTAGATCTGTTTGCTCTTGCAAATTCCCATAATTCATTCCTACTCATTATTTGTTTTGTAGCCTGTTCCACAGATCCACCAGAAAGGTGTTTCCACACATGTTGAGGTAAAGCATTTTCTTTAGCGGAGCTGGTTGCGTGTGTGTGTGTGTGTGTGTGTGTGTGTGTGTGTGTGAACGAACCTGAGTGTGTGGTGTGGATCCTCGGGGGTGCAATGGTCATTATTTCATCCACACTAGTTATAACAGAACCAAACATCAGAAAATCAGTGTTAGCCCTCTTACTGGGCTTTGAGTTTCTGTTATTTTTTTATATACATATTTCACTTGGTACTGCTACTAATTTGTGAAGTATTTAGAACTCTAGCTTATGCATTTGTAGGGGGTTTAGAGCCATATTTCTCTACCGTTCCCTGTTTGCCTTCAAACAAATATGGAAATAGGTGCAGGTGAAGAGTTAGTGTGTATGGAAACATATATATTATCTGACTCCAAAACATGATAAAGTTGGTAAGAGGTTATGGGAATTCACTCCAATGGCAATAGATCAGTGTGTTATGAAATTCAGTACCAAAAGTAGTCAAAGTTTGGACATACATTGAGTAGCATTGCTTATTTTTGTATGTTCTACAATAAAAACACATCAAACACATATGTGATTATGCTGTGATAGTGAATATTTATTTATCTTAGATTTTAGATCCTTCACAGTATCCACCCTTTACTGTCCTCCTCAGCTCCACACTTGTGTTGTTCTCCAGCTGCATGAGGCAGACGCCTATGATGCTTTTCCATCAGTCTTGAAGAAATTCTCACATGTGCAGAGCACTTGAAGGTTGAGGGACTAAGGTTGAGAAAGAAAACTTTTTTGCTGAAGGTGCATCTACAATGAATTATTTGTGCATGTGTGTGTTTTGAAATAATATAGGCCTTTACCAAATTAAATAAAAACAAACATGATCCATTGGATTGGACTGAATGTATATTTTAAAAGTATGTCCAAACTTTTGACTGATACTGTACAGTATATGTAACCAACTTTACAAACTTTCTTACTATAAATAGTTGCCTGCTTTGTCAGAGGTTTACCATACAGCTACCATAACTTAGGGGACCAATAAACTTGCACAACAAAAATCTGATACTTTATAGGGAATTTGTGTTAGCATAAATTTACTTGTACGTGATACTTATTATGAGTTTATCCTGGCTTACTATAGATATAACCGAGAGAAAGTGTAGCTAAGCAATTAACCAGATTTATTAATTAACTAACGATCAAATCATTAGATTAGTAGATTGACTATTCTAAAAAGAACAACAAAAGATAACATACCCTATGAAATTGAAGTTATACACAGCTGGGCAGGATGCCAGTTGGAAAAGAGACCTACTCCCAAGTCTTACCCCCTTTATAACCCCCTAGCATATCAAAAGAACAGCAGTAAACAAAACCATCTTAACCAGTGGGAATCAGAATAACAGTATAGACTACAGATCACATTCATGTACAGAATACTCCACTTTTGTGGTGAAGCATATTACTTTCAGTTAGGAATATGTTAGACTATGTATCCCTGGCTAAATGTACCTGTGGGATTGGAGACCCACCTTTTCCACTATGCAACATGCTTCTAAATGAGTCCAAACAAGCCAGTCATATGCACTGATATAAACCAAATGACCAACTGTCAGTTTTATTCTCCTTCTTTAGGAACATTGTGCTATCTGTGTCCTCCAGGGAAAAGGACCACCCTCCGTTACCATGGTTTCACCCAGGAACATCTCATCTCCAATCCCACACAAGAACATCCTGCCACCTCTAGACTTCATGATAGAGGTCATTACCTTCCAGTGAGTAAATTGTTCTAATGTCCTTCGTTAAACACAGTCATAGTTTAAATGCCTGCTCAGTTTTTTCCCCTCACAACATCTCCTGCATATTCATTAGCAGCTCTTAATTAAATAGGGTCATCATAATAACAATGGTAATGATAACTGCATAATGCCCTCTGAAAGCAAACGTAACAGTAACCTATTTAAAGGTGTCCTGAAACTGTGACCATGTTTACAACCCTCTTTACTCTCAGTGAGGGTTGATTTATTTGTTTACATATTTATTTATTTTGCTGTGTAGCTCAGTGATGCACAGCACTGTCTCAAGTACTGCTAGCAAAATAACAATAAATTTAAAAAAATAGTCAAATCAACTGTTCTTGCCTGAACCAGGTCTACAATTCCTGTAGGGTTCCCGTAAATGCATGCATCCACGAGTAGTGTGGGTCTGAGAGAAACTCCAGGGTCTCGAGGCCTCACCTGGTTGGCGGTCGCCAGAGCCCAGCAGGTGTAAGAGAATCCAGGCCTGGCAAATGTGGAAAAAATTCCCATGATGGTTTTCCTTCATTTAGCACATGATCCATCTTGGGCGAGAAAGCTAACCCAGGCTGCTAACATATGCTTAGCCAGCTGAGGAAGGAGGAGGGCTGTAGAACACCCCTGAATCTCTGTGCATTATTCCTTACACCCAGACTTTCTTTCACAGTTATTTATCACCTCTTAAATATGTAGGGCTTCATTTATAACAGCCTCTTAAATTTACGACTCTGCGGTTGCGCTCATGAAGTGTTTTTGTTGGATTTTCCACCATAACATATTCACCAGTTACTATCCGTAGATGAAGGTCAGTGCGTCGCTTGTGTTTCTAAGCGCTAAATAAATTAGCAGTATACATAAATTCATATCATGATTTTAACATAAAAGTGAAATCCATCCTTATTTATCAGTTCTTGTGATGAGTTTAGTAACATGCTTAGTTACATACTAGTAAATACAAGAATGTTCTAAAAAAATTGAAAACCTGTTCACCTGAAGCAAATACTTTTGTCATTCAGTACATTCTTTACCAAGTGTGTAAACACTAACAGTAGTTTTAAATAATCATATACCATTTATAGATAATCTTACTACATTTACAGTTCATGGTGCATTTGCTCAGTACATTGTAGCTAAAATCTGATTTTCCAATCTTATCGGGGTCAATCGCACCACACCATATATCTAGCTTCCATTAACAGACAGGGGAAAGATGAAGGGTGCCTGGCTGTGGTTTGCACTCTGCCAGCTTCACCATCATCATCCTCAGAGGCTTCATGGCTCCAAACCAACAGCTGGACATTCTCATGCCTATGAGATACCTGACCACTGGCAGTGCCAAATATTCTCCAGCATCTGGTAGTGCCAGGGCCATGGTGCGTCAGCCTGTGGGCGTCAAGGCCAACTCTGGCACTGCACAGCCGCTCGGAGAACGGGTGGGCAAGCGGAACCATGCTCTGAGAAGAGCTGGCTAGGCAACCGGGGAATCCTAATGAGGACGGACAGAGATGGACGAGCCTGCCGACGGGAGCGTGTCAGAAGCCATCACTAGTTTCCTCGCAGTTTTCTGGGCTTCTGAGGGCTGCCAAATGCAAGGACAAATGCTAATGACTGAAATCTGGACTGGCGAGGAATCAGAATCCTGTCGAAAACGTTTAGGAGCCTCTGCCGCCACATTCTGCTCTGGATTTGTACCAGAGACCATAAGTGGCAAATAGGATTTGACATGTTTGTCAGGACAGCTATCACAGCTAAAACAGCCCTACAGCAGCTGCAACGCTTTAGATGAGGGCTGTTTCAAGGACAATCCAGGTGAGTTTAGATGAGGGCTGTTTTAAGGATAATCCAGGTGAGTGTAGATGAGGGCTGTTTTAAGGATAATCCAGGTGATCATAGATGAGGGCTGTTTCAAGGATATTCCAGGTGAGTATAGATGAGGGCTGTTTTAAGGATAATCCAGGTGATCTTAGATGAGGGTTGTTTTAAGGATGCATTTAGTAGTAGCAGGAGTGGGGGTAGGTAGAAGTTGTAGCAGTAGTAGTTGTAGTTCTTGTTCTTGTTGTGGTAGTAGTGGTGGAGGTAAAAGTAGTTGTAGTAATAGTAATAATAGTAGGGTGGTGGTGACAGTTATTGTGGAAGTGAAGATGGGGGTAGTGTTGGTGGTACAGGTGGTAGTAGCTGTAGTGGTGGTTCTGGTGGTGGTACTAAGCATAGTGATAGCAGTAGTTGTGGTGGTGATTGTAGTTATTGTAGTAATAGTGATGGTAGTAATTGGAATAGTAATTGCAGTAGTATCAGGCGTGGTGAATGTAGTATTGAGTGGTTTTTTTTTAAGGGGAATATGGATGGAAACAAAAAAAAAATCTGCAGCTGTTTTCTTTTTGAGGTCAAATGAATCTATACAACCTAACTCAAAACAATCCAGTTTTTAATACAATCTATACAACCTAACTCAAAACAATCCAGTTTTTAATACAATCTATACAATCTATCTTGTTTTCGGGCAACAAAATAGGTGTGCCACTATGCATTACATTCTTAATGTGTACACCATGTACCTTCCTATCTAACATCTGGATTTTTGAAGGGTATGAATATGTCAAATCAAACTCTTTTTTCATTCTTTTTTTTAAAGAGCACCACAAAAGCAAACAGTCAGGATTAGGATGGGAATTGTTTAGGTTTCAGATTTTGTCTCCTAAATGATATCTGCACGGCACACAAATGTGACATGGGCCAAAGACATCTACCTCACGTCTCTATAGTGATGTCTTCATGTAGCACTTCAGCCAATCACAAAACAGCAGCAGGCTGTGATTGCTCCTCCCCCATGCCTATGCAGTGCTCTTACATCAGCAGCAGTCCCCATCTCCGTATGGTTCTCAGTGTGGAACTCTCACATAGAATGATTAGTACATCATGACCTGGGTACCACGGTGACCTGGGTATCATGGTGACCTGTGTACCATGGTAACCTGGGTACCATAGTGATCCCCTGAATGAAAGTGTGTGGTAGGTGTGAGAAAGGGTGCACTGGGCTTTTACAGATCCAATTCTAATCTATAATTGCATGAGAAAAATGTAGGGATGATTTGAAATATATTTTAGTTAAATAATAATAATAATAAAAAGCTTAATCATTATTAACTTTGGATGCTATATGGCTTTACAAAACAAGAAATAGCTTAGAACAAGAAATTAATTCAAAACATGATATTTCATATTAATTATGCCTTTGCACATAATTCGAGTATTTAATTGCATGAAGCTATTTAGAAATTGGCCAACATTTCCTAAGGCTTTATTTTTCTGCAATTCAAAATATTTTAATTACATAGTACCTTTGGAAATTGCTAGCTGTCATGACATGACCACTAAATGAATTCATTTCTTGTTTAATGATGATTTAATGAAAATGAAGGTCTGATTTTGCTAAGCATTACAAAGTCCAGTATGAATCACATGCATGGTCTTATTCTCACTCAATAACCCCAGGACTGGCCAAGTAACACATACAAACAGTTGAACAGTACATAATTACACATTTAGTTCAGTCAGCGATCCCGTCTAAATACCTGGTTGAATATATGAGTATGATCACCATATTAAAATCTCCCTGAGTCTTACAAAAGCACCTCTGGCCATCTTGAACATCCTTTTTTTTATTGTTTAGCACCAGCCTTGGAAGACAGAAATGTGCAGTTAACAGGTTCACAGCGACTCTTCTAACGTTCAAATGGCGTGAAAGGCGAGGAAAAAAAAAAGTGTAAACCATTTTCTCTCGTTGTCACAAGACCTTTTTGTGCATAATGATCCAGACAGCTGTGTCCTCTGTCAATGTGTTTGCTTTTGTGTAGGGACCACCATTCTCAGCCGTTCTGGAAAAAGCTAAGAAAAGGATTTATTTCATGTCTCATCAACATTTATGCCATTATTCCATAACCGCAACAACAGCAAAACAAACAAACAAAAAAAAAAACATTTGCACACTAGGCTAATTTGCATCTAATTCCACTACAGGTCTGCAATTATGAAGATGCTTCATTTTATTTTTATAATTGAATTTAGATGGAAGGGAAATAGGAGTATTGTTATTGTAATCAGCAATTTTACCCCTTTTTTGGCAGCCTTGCCAGTAACTAAGTGGACAGGGAATTTTGGTCTGATTTTGGCCTGATGCCTACCCCTGTGTGTGTGTTTATGTGTGTGTGTGTGTGTGTGTGTTTGTGTGTGTGTGTGTGTGTGTGTGTGTGTGGCACATCTCAGAGGGGCATTCCACCTGCTACAGCCCTCCTGCCCCCTTAGGCTGCCCTAGCTAGTTCTGTGTTATCTGTAGTGCACAGATACCTCAAAGCCACCAGATTCACATTAGTATGTTCTGAGCTGCACCACTGATGTCTGGCTTCTATTTTAATTGCAAGTGAGAATGGCAAGAGCAACCAGGAGAAGAAAGTGCTCACACATACGGACCTCCTGCGTTTGGAGTTAGTGTGGGCATTGTTCTCCCCTGCGCACGTAATAAGTCAGTTCTCATTGTGGTCTACTGAACTCTTGTGAAGTCTGTTCATGCTAGAACAGCAGCCTCTTTAAAATTCTGCATATGCACAAACAGAAACAGTATCAAGATTAGGGTCAGTTTTACAATGACTGGCAAGTTGTTCAAAACAACGTATGCCACATCAACACCACTGTTATAGTAGAAATGTTTCTATGCTAAACCAAGATATTCTCTAGAAACCTTTACTAAACTATAACACTACTAAACTATAACAAGCTTCAGTGACAACACGATACTGTCAACAGTAAGCTTCAGCAGATATTATCTTACAATACCAAGATTCCAGAACATTCTCATAGTAAACTACAAGATTTTGAGGTTTTTGTCTTAGTGAACTACAACAAACATGTGGGTATTTTCTCTTACTAAACATCAAGCTTTAGAGGATATTGACTTACTGAACTTTGGCAAGTTTCAGGACTTTTGATCTTACAAAATACAAAAAAACATTCTCTTACTACGCTATAAGCTTCAATGATATTCTGTAATTAAACTACAACAAGCTTCAATGATATTCTGTAATTAAAATGATGCATCACTCAGCAGTGCAAAATAAATAAATCAAATACCCCTAGATTTCCCTTTTGGTTTGTTTTGGAGTTTGATGAAGAGAGAAAATTCTTGACAGAAACTGGACATTCAAGCCGCATTCACACAACAGGTAAAATTGTCCCAAACCAAGCTAAAAAAATCATATTTGGTCAAAAAAATCTAATTTGGTGTAAAAAACTTGATTTGGGCAACTTTGACCTGCTGTGTGAATACCGCCCCACTGCTTGTAAATGGCATTTCTATGCGCTCTGTGTTCTTAAAGAAGTTTGCTGTCCTGTGAGGATATTATTTGTGATAAAAAAAAAAGTGATACATTTGATGTTTTAAAGAAAAAGATGGTGCAAAGGAGGAAAAACAAAACAACATCAGGAATCAATATTCCACATTGATTCGTGCCAAAATAAAATGTAAAATATGTGTGTGTGTGTGTGTGTGTGTGTGTGTGTGTGTGTGCGCGCACGTGTCCACATGTTTGTCTTCTAAGAAGAACAGAGTTCTCACTCTGAAGGAAACCCAGGAGAAACAGGTCGTGTTGTGTCCTGTAAATGTAAATGTAAATTTCACGACCAGCTGCTCTCAGGGCTGGTTACACAGATTAATACACGTACAGTTTTTAGGGTAATGCATAGAAAATCCCAAGGACGTATAGTTAATTATATATACTTTACATGTAGAGTATAAATGACTTTACATCCTGAAAAAGTAAATAAATGAATAAATAAATAAATAAACGAAATATTTCTCAGAACAGCTTATTACTCAACACAAAGTCTATAGTACCAGGTTAAATAAAGAGGGCAACAAACAAACAAACCAAAGCCTTAATTTGTGCAGGAAAAGCTGTACTGGGACCAGGTCTCAGAAAACCTGCAGCAGAACCATAGTTGAAGCCCAGCATAGTAAAACCTAAAGAACAGAACATGTACAATAGCAGACAGGACAAACAAACAAACAAACAAACAAACAAATATGCATATACTCCATAGTGCAACAATAACAATAGATTAAACAATAGATTAAAACAAAAACACTTCTCTG
>JAOXYF010000018.1:674970-689353 GCA_028565775.1 Sternarchorhynchus goeldii | reverse complement strand
GGGTAGAAAGGGAAGGTTACCAATAAGCCCACTATAGCCCTCCTCACCCCTTTTTAAAATTGATTTTATATTAAAGTTTTAGACGAACACAGGCCACCCAGTTAGCACACAGCTAGCACACAGCTAGCACACAGCTAGCACACAGCTAGCACACAGCTAGCACACAGCTAGCAGCAGGCAGCAGATAGCAGGCGCTTCCAGTGGATGTTCTTCTGGGGTATAAAGAGCAGGATTACAAGCAGTGCATCGGCTTGGCACGATCTTATTCACATGCATTATTAAAATGCTCATGTCATAATACATTGCACATATAAAACAGCATTCAAGTCTATAAGGGAATGGGAGGTTTGAGTTAGAATGAAAGGGATAAGAAAAAACATACCAGTTCATGCTTTGCTGCGCACGATGCCTGGATCCTCTTTTAAGATTGGCCTGAAATGAAGGCTTTAAAAATGTATGCAATTTCCATTCCCCATCAGCTGGCTGTGTGGGACCAGTCGCCCATAGGTAATTCACAGCAGTGCCAAGCAGAACGAAGGGAAATATTTTCATGTCGAAACAGTCAAACAGACAAGCTCGGGGGAGGGGGAGGGGAGTGGCATAAAGAATTGGATTACGGCGGATATATTTTAATCGCATGTGTCAAATAAAAGGTTAAAATACCTCCAAGGAGAGAAACAGAGGGATTAAGGGAATTGTCACATTACTGGAGGCCTGAATTGTTTGAGCTGGGAGTGACAATCAGGGTGTTGGTTGTTCACCGCAGCAACCTGCAGTCAGTTGGTAGAAAAATTCAGCCTCGGTACAGTGAAAGAACAGCAGCTGTGAGCAACACGTTTGCCCTAATGAACCACACATCCCTGGCATCAGTAACCACACACCGCTGGCATGAGTAACCAGACACCGCTGGCGTCAGCAACCACACACCCCTGGCATCAGTAAACCCACAGCCCTGGTTTTACCTTTATTAGGTAAAACTCTTTCGTTTCTTACTCAGGGAAGGCAGTATAATTTACATGGCTGACTAGAATCAGCATGTTCAGCTTGTACATGCTGACAGTGATTAACTGTCATCCATTACAAGCTTGCTTGTATGCCTTTGCTAGTAGTCTGAGTTGCTTATTGCTTGTGTGCTGTGCTAAATAACAAATAACCTGACAGAGCATGTAACCTCTGACCCTGAATCAGAGCTAGAGTGGACGCCATCCTCACTCAGCCCACTAGGGGTCAGCGGCGAGCACATTTAGAAACATCTAGTGTTTAATTTATCGATTCAATGTGACTTTGTTTCAGCATTCATATTCCCATGGAGTCAATCCCAAGAGAAAACCTTCTGCAGGCTATCAGTTACAAGGTTAGTCATGCTTCATGTGTATTCGTGCCAAGGTGTAAAAGGATTCATTTCAAGTGAGCAACTGAGTGAGACCTGGTCCATCTTCCTTTCCATAGACATGAGGAAGGATCCTCAATAGGAGACTCAAGGAGCCCATCGGCCTCTGGGCGACACTGGGTAGTGGAATTTTAAGTGCAGATAAATTATTTAGATGTAGGCAAAGCGAAGATGGCGATGTGTCTCTTGCTCTTTACATCATCCAATCCAAATGATCCAGAGGTTTTCTGATTGGTGGGTGTACATAAGGGTCACTGAGTCTCCAAACGAATCAGAAAGCAATATGCTAGATGCAAAGCTCCTACCTGAATGGTTGTCTTTTCAAAGCTGAAAGATTTTTAGGACTGGCACAAGAATTAAAGTTGTCAGGATTCTCACGTGTTCATCTTTGTTCGCCTTTGTTCTTCACGTGTTCATCTTTGTTCGCCTTTGTTCTTCACGTGTTCATCTTTGTCGAAGGAATAATGATGCATCTGCACCGCAAGTTTTGACTTCTCCTCTGGTTTACTAATCATTGTATTTCTTCATAAACTTCAGTAATCTCTTCCACAACATGTTCAGTGAGGCATTTATCCAGGATTTCACTTTTGCTGAAGAGAAAAAGTAAGTGAGTGTATTTGCTAAATCTTTCTTACATCTGTCTCCAAATTTAACACAAACAAGAAAACACAACCAGAGGATTGTTTTTAAACAAACAGAGCAAAATACCACACCATCAGAACAGAAGTCGAAAGGCGCTTCCGCACAAGGAAAGATTTCTTTTTTGCAACAAGGAAGCTTTTAACAAGGCTCACACATAGCAAACACAAATACAAAAAGGAACACTCTAACAGGAATAATGGGGGAGAAATAACAAAATATAAAACACATCCCAATAATGGTAACATTTCAAAAATGTTAATTTTTACCAAATATGGAAAAAATAAGACTGAATGAATGCAAACACACAATGATCCACACAGAGCAAATATTTAAAAAATTATCATTAAAATTTAATGAACTTGAGAAAGTCTGTGGAGCGGTGCAGGCCATTCTGGGAGTTTATGCAGTGCTCCTGTCTGCACTGTGCTACTCTCATAGAGCACCGATGAAGCAAGAACAGCTATCCTGGCTTCGCCCTGGTGATTTCTCTCACAGTTGCTTTGCGTTGTTAAGCCGGCCTCGCTTAGCCGACACGGTTAGCCCACCTACTCGTCCTCACTCTGGTATTCCTGTGCTCTCTGGAGCCCCGCTTGCGATGTTACTGCCGAAAAGAGCGCTGATCCTGAGCATTCCTCACGGTCTTCCGGAATCCACAGTCCAGCACTGGCACCGCACGTTCAGCTCCTCCAGAGCCAGCAACATCCCACGTGGAAAACAAACGCCGCAGTGCCAGGGAGCTCAGCCTCTCTGCTCCTACAATCTTCAGCAGATTCACTTACATTTCACTGATGCTTTTACCCAAAGCAATTTACAACTATGATTGAATCCAGGATTAAGGTTCTTGCTCAGGGGGCCCAACAGGGGCAGCTTGGCAGTGACAGGGCTTGAACTGGCAACTTTCTGATTGCTAGGCAAGTACCTTAACCACTGAGCTACAAGTCCATCCATAGTGAGCTCACAGATGAGTGTCAATGAGGCCAGTGAGACGGTTTCCACCTACGAAGCTCTCGATCACAGCGGTCCTCGGTAGCAGCCATGTGGTTGAAGTTGAGCGTTGTTTTTTTGGGTTTTTTTTTTTTTTTTCGGCCACCGCACACGCCTCTCTTAGCAACCCTACTTCCTTTCCTCCTGCGGCTCAGGTTCTCAGTGTTGACTGGCGCACTGTGCTCACGTCCTGCACTGCCAGCGCTCTAGTTGCTCTGCCAGCATGCGCTTGGAGCTGCCCAGCACGTCGTCTCCTTATGGAGCTCCTCCACCTTCTAGATCTGTGTTATTCGCCATGGTGTCTTTATGCCGAGGACAGCTTCCTCTCTGTCTGCCTCAGCAATGTCTGATTGGTGCCTGGCTGGAGCAATAAGATGCGTGTACTGCCACACAGGAAGTGCTCTACAGCCAGCTCTTCCTGTGCAGCCTTCTCGAACTCTAGGAAGACCTGCTGAGTCACTGTGTTCAGCTTTTCTGTTCTCCCTTCAGCCTCCGCTCCTGTCTGACTGACAACCTCACTTGCACTTGTCTGAAACTTTGCTGAAGGGTCATGGTCATTAAGTCCCAGCAGCACATACACCAACTCTGGCAGTGCTTTTCCCTCCAGCGCCAGCGAGTGTGGCTGTGTTTCAGTGACGGCTGCGGTACAGGATGTAATGCAGGGTGACCACCTGCATATGTACAGAGCAGGGTTCTCAGGTACTCTGTTTCTGGGTTCTCAGGTACTCTATTTCAAGGTTTTCAGGTACTCTGATTCAGGTTCTCAGGTACTCTGTTTCAAGGTTTTCAGGTACTCTGATTCAGGTTCTCAGGTACTTTGTTTCAAGGTTTTCGGGTACTCTGATTCAGGTTCTCAGGTACTCTGTTTCAAGGTTTTCAGGTACTCTGTTTCAGGGTTCTCAGGTACTGAGAACTCACAATCTCTTTCTTGCTGTCTTGCCCAGCCAATCACCTTCTTCTTCATCCCCCAGTGGAATTTGTTGATGCGCTGCTTGATTCCTTCTTGATCGGCAGCTACAGGGGAAGAGTGGAAAGACACTTCTGCTCAGTGAAGAAAAGCACTTTAATGCAACACAGAAGCCTTTAGCGAATCTCACACACAGCAAAACCAATCAGAACACTAACAGAAGGAGACACTAACACTAACAGAAGGGAACACTAACAGAGAACATGGTGAATGGGGGATAACTAAGTATGAAACACATCACATTTTAAAAACACAATTTCTTTCCTCAAAGTAGAGAAAGACAAGACTGACTGAACCCAGTACACATACATTTACACAAAGCAAAGATTTAATCGTTTTAAACTAAATAACTACTTTGAGGAACACAGCATTCTGGGAACTATCATCATGGCTTTCCTATCTCTCTGCGTTTCTTCCTCTCTTAGTCCAGTGGTGGTGCCACAGCCAAGGTACTGATGTGAATTACAATGCAACATTTAATAAAACGCACCAGCAAAGACGTTCAGTTCAATCAGCTGGTTTTGGTTTTACCTGCTGTATGGATGGTGAAAGTGGTTCTGTCCCAGCAGTCAGTGGAACTGGCTACACACATTTAGAGCGCAATCACTCTTTAACACATATAGCAAATGCCCATAGTGATGACAAGCTAGGATATATGGAAAAACAAACTCCTAACAGTATTATTACAGCCATTAAAAATACATCCAGTCACAGTGTTTGAGTAAAAATCACGCTTTCGAATCACTGTGGAAAGGTTAAACTACTCCCCCAGTGTGACTTCACACTGAACATATGTGACCTTTTGTGTAGAGAGCTGGTGCAGAGTTAATGATGCACCTGTATTGTGCTTCATGATTTTAGAGGTGCAGATTGCAGCTTGGGAAAGCAAAGCACAATTAAAACTCTGTAGATGTGATGTGGATGATCAGAAGAAGGAACACACATTCCTTTCCTGAGCAGCGGTTAACCTCTGCACAACCAGATACTGCTTACATAAGGTGTACCGTCTCTCCCTTCACACACACACACACACACACACACACACACACACACACACACAAAGCCAAAAACAAACTTTTTAATTTTACTTTGGACATAATCTCGTTTGACTCTTTTTAATGTGTTTTTATCACAACAGAATAGAAGTGGACTGAGAATTTAACCATAGTAATGTATTTAACCGTAGTAATGTATTTAACCATAGTAATGTATTTAATCGTAGTAATGTATTTAACTAAAGTAATGCATTTAAGCATAGCAATGTATTTAACCAAAGTAAAGTATTTAACCATAGTAATATATTTGATCCTCCTCTTGGCATAATGGGTAAAATCTACAGCAGAACTGATTGGAACAATTAAATTGATTACAGCTAACTGGAGGTATCCAGCTCTGAACCTCTAATCAAACTCCACTCCAGGATTTGGTAATCACTTATAGATAATTTTCTCTAATGGAACATAAGTTTTTGAGTCAGATCAACATTTTATCTGAGAGGCAAGTCATATAACAAAGTAGGAAATAAGTGACTGTTTAGTCATCAAGTGTGTGTGTGTGTGTGTGTGTGTGTGTGGGTGTGGGTGTGGGTGGGTGTGTTTATCAGACTGGGAGATGGAAACTAAACACTATGTGCTCCTTGCATGGATCTATTGTCTGTACACCCACCTCATGACTCAAGACATGGGAGATAAGAGACTGACATTGCCAAACATGTTAGTGTGTAGCTCTGAAATTGTTACAAGCAAGGCCATGTTTACATGTACCTGTGTGCCTCCAACAAAAAAACCTATTCATAGATTCATAGGCACCAACCCCCCCTCCCCCCATCACACACACCCCCACCACCTAGCAAGAACAGGATGCCAGGAAATCCAACTGAACAAGAGAACAGAATGCAAATACACACCAGTGATGATGTGTGTGCACAGACAAGCTGGCTTCCTTGTGTCTGTGAGTGAAGGAAGTGTGTGTGTGTGTGTGTGTGTGTGTGTCGTTGTGTAGTGTTCTGTGTTGCTGTACTCCCCCTCTGTGCTGTGGCTAATTGGATGATACAGTGAAGTATGTAATGAGGAGCCAACTGCATAAAAATGAAAAAACAAACAAAACAAACAAACAAACAAACAAACAAACTTCTGACAAGCTGCTGAACTCTAAATGTGTCACCAGTTCACAGAAAAACAGAATGCTTGGGCCGTCTTCTAAATAAAGGTAATTGACTTCTTATTGATGACGATTAACCATCTAAAACTTTAATCTCTCTCACACTGGTCCCTTTTAAAGAATGATTTTAATAAACATTTAAAACCAACAAGCAACTGTGTGTATGTTTGTGCGCGGGTAAGTAAATGTGCATATGTGTGTGTGTGTGTGAGAGAGAGAGAGAGAGAGAGAATATTTTGAGCAGCTGTTTCATGTTTCAGTATGCTGAGGTGACTGACAGACTTTGTGAGGAGTTTTTGGGCCAACAGAACGCTGTGTCTTCATGTTACCTGCCTGGTAGTCTGATGAGCGTTTTGACTGACAGCTCGACTTTTTACAGCTGAAGCTGGGGAAGAAAAAACAACAATTCCATACAACAAACACGCATAAGAGAAAAGGTTCGGACCCTTCTCCTGAGTTATTACAGTAACACCATGTGCTCAGACTCTAGAGCTCTGTGTGTGTGTGTGTGTGTGTGTGTGTGTGTGTGTGTGTGAACGTGTGTTTATGTGGGTGTGTGTGTGCTAGGGATCCCCTTGAAGTTTCGTGCCAAGTGCTGAAATATTTCAAAGGTGATTCTGAGCTAACTAGCTGGGTCAGAGCTGGTTCAGAGCTGATTCTGAGCTGGTTCTCAGGTAACATTGAAGTGGGTCCTAGCTGGTTCCTCCACTAAGCATCTGCAGGGTTGAGGGAGTGTTTACATTCTGCTGAGCATCAATTCCCTCTTTAAACGCACTTCCTCTGTAGTAAAGCATAGTGCTGAAGAGCATCAGAGGAATGAGCCTACAAAGACAGAGATCAGCCTGAAGGTCACGTCATAAAAGCAAAGGACACATACATATACATCGAAACACACACACACACACACACACACACACACATACACACACACACACACACACCCCTCCCTCTCTCTTCCTGTCTCTTTCTCTTCCTCCCTCACCCTTCCACTCATGTCAGAGGACCATCTGCTTGCTACGATTTACTGCCTCCCCAGTAGTGTTCTGTCCTTCTAGAAGCTTGACTTCACCATGCGGGATGAGACATCAATTTTAGAGTTGTGCGTTCAACAGGAAGTCCTTACCTCGTATCTATTTTGGTCCCCAGGAAGTGACTCGTCACTCTACAGTGGCCTGAGCAGCTAAATTGTTATTCTTTGTTCAAACAAAAGTTTGTTGTCTTTTACATTAACTTTTCAGTTTTGCTGACAAAGTACACAATGTACAATAAATGGCTTTTAAATTCTTAATTGCCGTAGACGTGATGCTGTCCTGCTGGAGAGAGAGTGGGCTTCTGTGGCCCTGCTCACGTGGTTCATTGCCTGATGGCTCCAGTCTGAGGTCAAGCCTTATACCCTCGTCTGCAGTGCCTGAAGATAGAAGCCCAGATGCTGTCAGCCAGTGTCCCACACACTGTAATTGAAGTATTGATCAAAGCAGAGACCCCATTGATTACATTCCAGGCTTTCTCCTTGTGAATGTGTCATACGGGTTTGGTAAATGGCACTTTGATACAAACATTATCATGATAAAGTGACTTCGTAGAATTGTGCAACACTGTAAATGGAAGCTCACAGTCAAGGGTACACAAATGTCATTAGATAAAAAAAAGAGCAACGTGTTAGGGACTGGCAGGGCTGGTCTAATTGATCTCTATAGCACAAACCTCACTTGCTCGTGTCAGAGCTGTGCAAGGGCATGGCACGGGAGAGGAGACTGGCGCTATTGACTTTTTACATTCTTTTTTTACCGTGAGGAGCAGAGACTCCCCTATAGAAAGGTAACACCAACGTTATGAAGAAAGGGAAGCTTGACAAGATATCAGATCATCCCAGAGCAGAAGTAGAGGGTGTGGAGGACACAGCTAGAGGGAAAAAAAAAGAAGAGGAGAATGTCAGAAGCAACAGAGGAAGTGCAGAGCAAAAAGGGGAGAGAAGGGAAGACCAGACATAGAGGAGAGATAGAGAGAGAGAAAGAGAGAGAGAGGAAGAGGGAGATAGGACAGAGAGAGAGGTAGAGATGGGGAGAGAGAGAGAGAGATAAAGAGAGAGGGAGGGAGAGAGAAAGAGGAGAGAAGGAGAGAGAGAGATAAAGAGAGGGGAATGATACAGAAAGAGGGGGTGGGGTGGGTACAAAGTCCTCTCACTCAGTGCTGTTGTCTACTGGGTGTTCCCCTGCTACAGTTCTTGACAGTGCAATTACAAGATTTCTTACCTAACCTTCTATTTACTCTCCTCAGAGACCAATAAATCTTTCCCGTATTTGTTCCAGTGAAAGAAGGAGCTTGCATGCTGTGAGTGTCGAGTCGGCAGGTCTGTGCTGGCGGGACGTGGTTGGACAGCGTCTGTGCGAACGCCCGGGGGCGTACTGGATCGTGCCACTCCTTCTGACACCACCGCTGATCTTCTCTGGTCGAACCTCACGGGCCTGACACCACAACTGTCCTGGTCCGGGACACCAGGGCCAGTGAGATCAGCAGCTATGCTCTCCTTTTTCCTCCAGACAAAGTCCACAAAAGTCCACCGCTTGTGGTGCAGAAAACAGTACCGCTGAAACTTGAAGAAACAGAATTACCATGGATATAGTGTTGCATATGGGAAATGAATGAATAAGGGAAAATGAAATACCCACTGGTTAGAACTGTGGCACTGCACTGTGGTTTGCAGTGGACTGTGGTTTTTGGCACGGCCAAATAAAGTGCTGTTTGATTTGCAGCCCGCAGGATCCGGGAGGGAATGACTCCTGGCTGTTTGGGGGAGTGGGGCTTTAAGTAAATGTGTACACACCATGACTCATTAGCTGACAGCACTGCACAGTGGTCTCTCTTTAAAAGACACGTTACGGTGGAAGGACTCCACTCTAAACGAGGCATTTAAAACTACGGCATCACCACACACCCTGGCCGTACTGCACAGACAACGAGCACCAGCTCAAACTCTGGTTTCCATGGAGATCAGCACTTCCTTCGGTTCTTTAGTTGCCTTCCTGTGGTTGCTGGAGCTGATGTATTATAAACAGTGTTAACAGTTGGGGAAGAAAACTGTAACACAAGTAGCAAATATGTGATACATGAAAAAAACCCAAAAAAAACAACAAAAAAAGAGGAATGATGAAGTGACTCAAGAAAAGAGAAAATAATGAACATAAAGAACGGAGGAGGTGCGGCACAGCTGTGAATCACGAACACCAGCAGGAAGCCCTTCATTAGCCTGAAACTGCAGAGATTGTTTCATATTTTAAAATGCGAATTCTAGACTCATGTCTGAGAAATACGTTACAAATAAATTCATAATTAGAAAATGTTACTTAGTTATATTGTCTTTATCAAGTATAGGGTTAAAACCATTTACACTAACATGTCCCAGAATGCCTTTCTCCACAGGGCGAGTCAGTGCTGTTCACGCCTCCTTTCTGATCACCAATCAGAATCAGGCTCAGAAACTTTATTTCAGTCGCCCGGTAACAAGGAAGGTGATGGTTGCTGCTGGTGAACATTTTATGAAAAGTCAATGAAAAATGAAGGTCCCTGATTGATGCAGGTGGGTCAGAGGGCTGCTGTCTTTCATGTTTCCCAAGTCTATGTTTCATTGTTGGACAGAACACGTGCCAATCACTGTGAATTCAGCTGTTTAGGTATATTAAGCTCCACCTCTGAACAGTTAATTAGTATATGAACACTGTAACAACTGATGTTAGGGACATCCAAATAAATAAACAAATACATAACTAAGAAAACAAGCGAACAAACAAATACAAACAGATTACAAGGCATAAACTAGGATGAGACTGCAGTACATACACAAATATTTGCACCCCCGTAGCAGACGTTCTCATGCCATCTTGTGCTATCCTTGTACCATCAAAGGGACTACACCCTAGCAACCATTATTCTTTATGCAAAATTCATATTTCATGTGTAATTCTATAAATACGCACACACACACACACACACACACACACACGTAAATATATGTCAAGGAGCTGTTGTTAATAAACTTGAATTTAATGCATAAAAAAGGAAGGAAAAGCTACAAACTCAGTGCCTCACCAGTAACAACCCAGAGATTTCTAGGTTCTGGGGACAGAATCCAACACCCGCTGGATCATGAATAGGACTATAGAGAGGAAATAAGGAGCCAAATCAGGTGCATCTCCTTGTCTTCCTCCATCAGTAGTGAGGAAGTCTCCTGCCCAGCCACTTTCTAGGGCGTGTCTTTGTCAGGAATGTTCCAGTGCGCTTGAACTTTTGTGGAAAAATTGCAACGACGTATTGTTAAAAAACCAGCAAACACTCTCTGTGTACTCTGACCTCAGCTGGAAACAGTACCATACCTCCAACTAGGGACACAGAACCATGCGATGGAAGATAAATGTGCCCTAAATGTGCCTTAAATGTGCCCAAAGCAGACATTTTTATTATTATATCAGTCCATGCAATCATATCCCCCAATTTCTTGTTCATTATGAACTGTTTCATGGCTTACAGAGCTGCTGCCACAGTGTGTTCAGTCACAGGTGTCACACAGCATGCATTCATTGATAAGATGAGTGACAAGAGATTCTCTGAGCGAAAAGAGAAAGTGCAACTATCTTTTCTCAAAAGAGTTTATAGTTGAACTACTGTTTGGACATCCTCCATAAATCTTGAAGTCTGTTAAGTCTAAAAAAAAATCAGGCACACAGCAACCTTTTCAGATCACACAGGCCATTCATGACGTTGAGCTGCTTCCTGAAAAGGCACGCGTGGAGCCTGGGATGTGTGCCAGTCCAGAGATAGGACACACGCTGGTCGTGGAGCAAACGCGGGGCCACGGCTTTGTAGGCTAGCGAACAAGCCTTCCAGCGCTGGCTTCCCATTGGACGTCGGAGCCGGATTAAGATGCATTGTGGCTGAAGTGGCGGATGAGCGAGATGAGGAGTGCGTGGAAGCCGCCGTTCTCGCAGACAAGAGCAGACAGCAGCCTCCACTGGAACATCCCTCCCTGCACGCTGGCGGCTGTTCCACAGCGGAGGGAGGATTAGAAACGCACACTGCTGTGTGATTTACGCACAGCAGGCCAGTGCCTGAAAACACACTTACAACTTGGAGTTGTAACCGTAATGAAACCGATGCAGTCAAAACCCGTGAAAACCACAATCCTGCTCACTCGCATACTGGGGCCCTCAAAACAAAAACAAAATAAATAAACAAACAAAAAAAACCCCCACAAGTACACTGCCAACTTTACCTGCCTCCGCAGTAGCTGGATTGTTTCTGCACGTTTACGTATTTGGTATAGAATTTACTTCTATATTTTACGGAACTCTTGTGAATTTACTTATTTATAGCACACTTGCGAATTGGCTACACTTTATAGAACTTGTGTGTATTTAGTTCTTTACTTTACAGTGCTTTTCTGTGGAAGGTATGAACCGTATTGGTCACCCAAAGGCACAATGTTACATGTGTCATACCCAATATTTAATACCACAAAACAAATATGTGGTATGAAACTAGCAATTATCACATATCTTATAATACATATAATAAAGTTTTGTGTAAATGTATATATATATATATATATATGGACGGACTAGTTCTTGAAATTATATTTACGCTTTCCCTGCGTTGAGACCTAGTCTAATACATCATGTACCTGGGAAAGATATTTTTGGTTCGGCGGAGATAGTTGCCATTCGTAATGTTTCTAAGCAGTGCTAGTACCATATCACGTTGGCATCACTGCTGTGGACGAGGAGACAGCTTGGTTCTGCTAAAGCTTGCACTGATATGTCTGAGGGCTTAGCTCATGTGACTTAACTGACGTAACCGTGAGACTTAATGCAGTCGCTTGGGTCTGGTACATAAACTGGCCAAGAGAGCTGCAGTGTGTGTTGTTATCGATTCCTAATTTTGGTTCAGCTGCAAATATCCTTCCTCCGTCCAGATAGCAAATCTTGGGACCTATTCAATGTGTCGGAGAAGCACTTTAGATGCTTGCTGTGGTCCATGTTGTATAAGTCTTTGGTTCGTTTGCTTTGTCCCCTTTTTTCAGTCTATTTTTACTCAAGCATGTTCTTTCTCTTGTGGTTTTCCTCCTCACTTTCCTGCCTCATTGAATCACTCTTGTCCTTTCATTTACCTCACATCCTCTGAGCACCTGTAAAAGTCCCCTGTTTGGTCAGTAAGGCCATTTGCACCAAGTAAGTTGTGGTATTTATGATGATATATGATTCATGTTGATCATGAATCAAAGTAGGGATGGTTGAAAATGTTAACTGCATATCTTACATTTAACTTCACTAGATCATAGTAAACTGAGATTAAGTCATGAGTGTGTGATGTGAGATTTACCAGCCACTGGAAAGAATAAGAATACAATTCTTGGGTGTGCATTTGTCATAGTGTTTAATAGTATGTCTGGGTCTGGTAATATCTGGAGTAGTTGCTGCTATAATCCTCGCTATGGTCACATACTTGGTGCCATATTTCTGACTCCACTGAAGGAGCAAAATCTAAAATACAAGAAAAAATGTTAAAAACATGAAGGATAGTTCACATTTAATGGTAATGGGAAGACCTATGTAAGTACAGGCTATGTTAGCATGACTGAGTCCAGCTTCATGCAGTATTTAACCAGTCCAGCTGCTCATACAGAACATACACCAGTAGCATTATTGTAATATTGTAATGCCCAAGAACGTCCACAGCCAGTCGTAGGCTGGTGTGGAGGGCACTGGTTTTGTTTCCTTCCCGAGAAAAGAAACTCTTCTGTCTTTTGTTGATTTTGTCTCGATGGTGTGGTTTCTCCTGGAGGAAGGAATGGATAGGATACTGATAGAATCAGCAATAATCATCACTGTTCTCTGTCTTGCTTTGGTTTTGCCATTGTACTGGTCGTAGTTTGGAGACATGTCATAACAATAATCTTCCAGGTGAAACACTCGAGCTCCAACTTCTATTGAGCAGTTGTTGACCCAAGCCAGACGTGGAGGAATTCCACCCCAGATCTCAGCGCTACAATCCCTAGAATTCCGCAACCAGGGGATCGACCAACCAATCACCTTTACATACTTCCACTCATCATCACCAGTTTATTGAGGTCACCTGCTCTTGTTTACCTCCCCTTATATATAGTCCTTACTGATTGTTAGTACTCTGTGAAATGCTTGTAAGTACTAACCGAGGCAGTTTCTCTGTATTCTCTTGTCTTATTGTGATTCTGACCTGTTTATCATGATTTACGTCTTTCTGTATTTGGATTGCCCCTTTTTGGACTTGATTACCTGCACCTGTTTAGCTTCTGTTTTTTGACTCAGACTCTTTTATGCTTCCTGTGTCTACTGGGTTTTTTTTTTCGTTGGCTTGTTATGGACCTTGGCCTGTTTCTACTCTATGTACTTGGATCGTCCCTGTTTCAAGTATCAGACTCAGTCAATCGAATTACCCTCTTTAATTACCGTGTAGAAATGTGACATCCATGCCTGATCCAAACTCAAACTAAAACAGGAAATCCATGTCATATGGCAGCATCTTCCTTATGATGGAGTTCATGTTCTCAAATCTGAGATTCTGGGAGAGTTTAAAAATGGAGACAGCTCAGCCATAGATGAATAAAACCAAACAGAGATGGTAGGGTAGGGGGGTTTTATGAAGTCTATAATCATTTGCACACTTCCACAAAAAAAACCCCAAAAAAAACAACTAAAAATTTTTGAATCTGCACCAGGCCATTTTGTTTATTCTTACCTGTAAGCAGACTTGACAGAGGAACTGTGTGAAAAATGAGTGTTGTCTCTTTGGTAAACATAAGGCTCCATGCAGAGGGGTTCTGGGTAGTGCAGTAGTTGTGGTAGAGCGAGCTAGAGAGCAGGGCAGAGGGAAGCATGACCTCTGAGTGATGTAAAGATGTGCTTACCCTGAACTGCTTTATAGGACAGTTATGATCTTCTGGATGGAGTGAGGCACAGATGTTTGGGGCTGCTCTGTTAGTCACAGCTGCTGGATTACCTGCAGAATCCAGATGTAGGAGCATGTCCAGTGGAAACGCTGTAGAATGACATGCAGGCTGATGTTCGCAGCGTCGTCTGCTGAAAGCGTTGGCTCTGTGCAGAAACTGCAGTGGAGCAGGTCAGGGATGAGTTTAAACTGCAGTGGAGCAGGTCAGGGATGAGTTTAAACTGCAGTGGAGCAGGTCAGGGATGAGTTTAAACTGCAGTGGA
>JAOXYF010000018.1:638668-648771 GCA_028565775.1 Sternarchorhynchus goeldii | reverse complement strand
CCCCCCCCCCCCCCCCCCCCCCCCCCCCCCCTACGAGTTTTCATTTGATGAGAGAAGACAGGAGGAGGGAGGGATATGAGTTATCATCTGATGAGACAAGCAAAAGTCCCAGAGGGTCCAAAATGGCTCCTCGCAGCCCCTGGTTGCTCGGATTCGTGCTGGAAAGACACTGATTGCCAGGAAACACAGAGGCTCCAGCAACCATTACATGTTAATGGTGAGGTAGAGGGAGCGGCTGAGGCTAAGTACTGCAGGCATCCCCTTGTCTCCCAGGTGCCAGCAAACGAACTCACAGCAAACACTCTCACACGAACCAATCACGAGGATGGCATTTAAAACTCTGACACAGAAACCTCCCAGGTGCTGCACCAACACAACACCCTTTGGTCGACATAAAGCTCTATGGAAATCCTAACGCCTTACGCAGAAGTTGCATGCTACAGACAATGCACTTCATACAACAACGGTTTATTATTGCTCTGAAAAAAATAAAAAATAACACACCTGGAAAAAAAAAATTCTCCTTTACCTGCTTTTTGATGTTGCCTCTGGCAAGTCCTACTCTAAATATATCTCTGACTGTCTTCTTCTGTCTGATGTAAGGTGTCCATGAATCCTGTAAGATGTGCGTGTTTGGGGAATTAGTGCCAGGTATCTGAGACTCCCCTGAGCTCTGGGAAACACTGAGTTGAGGATGGCTGTTGGCTGATCCGGAGGTCTTAGGAGATCATTAGGAGAGGAATTATTCTAGACTGGGAATTATCTACCTGGGAATTAACACAGAGCCAAGTTTTACCACAAGCAGAAATACTTTTTACTTACCATCATCTGTTCTTCAGCACAGGAACACAGAACACAGATGGCAAAAAAACCCTCTTAACTTTCTTTCACACCTGTTGAGTCATTTTGCCAGATTGTGTAGGACCCCACACATTTACATGAACAGTGGTTTACTTGTGCTACAAAGCCTGGCTTCATGCAAATGACCGTAAACCTACCCACACATCTCTTCTTCACCTAACCAGGAACACACTCAAAGCAAATCTCTAAACTACAGAAGTCCATCCACGTTGAAGCTGGGAAGGGAATTAACACAATCGTTAAGGATTACAGGAACTCAAATCATGTTCATACAAACACCTCAAACTCCTCCCTGTAGGTCTGATATAACTGCTTATATGGTATGTGAGCTTAACCCAGATTGGATGGTGGGAGTCAAACACTTGCTGTTGGTTTCCTGGACGGGGTGTAGCATGGCATCTGTGCCAAGATTTTGCAATGCCAACAGAGAGTGGGAATCTTTTATTCACACACGCATGGGCTATAGAAACAGCAACCTAATCAGACGTTTTGGGGAAAATATTTTCAGCCAATGGATGCACTAAATACAGGTTATTTTGCTTAATTGGACAACCTTTGCATATATTTCACCTTTGATCTCACCCAGCACTGTGTCACGACCACCCAGCAACAGTGATATTACACACTAATTTGTAATGCAAATGCTGGTGCTCTCTGTCTGTTAAGTGACAAATTGAATGTGACTATATTGATTAAAATCAACCAGTAAAATTTCCCCTGATAAGTAATTATGCACATTACACACATTATTTTCTTTGATTAGGGCTATAAGACAGGTTAGGTAGTACATGAAGCTGAGATAGCTGATGAATATCAGAGGTATTGATGGTTGAGCCCAGCAGTAACTCAGTAAATCCAAAGAATCTGGCACAGTGCCCTCTCCTGGAGCATATTATAGACATTAAGCAGAAGGTTAATCATTAAACATTGAGCGTTATGCAAGCAACGCTCACGTCTTCAGATGTTATGGAGAATCGCCATGTTCAGGATCCACGCGAGAATTGAGTTTTTTGGGTTCGGAATCACAGGCTTAGCATGTAGGCTGTATGGAGGGATTCTCCATGTCCGAGGTGCTGCGTGCACCACCCGCAGGAGGAAAGTCAAAGGTGCTGTAGCATGTCACCTTGCTGCTTAGCAACAGACACAGAGGGGGGTGGGGCTGGAGGAGGACGCTGGAGCGGGTTCCGGGCGGGAGGCTAAGGTTTCTTGCGCGGCTAAAAATGGCACATATAGAGCAGAGGGGGAGTGAGATGATGGAAAAATACCAGGAACAATGTGTTGTGAAAGTGGAAGGTGGAAAAGTTCTAATGTCCATTGAAGAAACGCTAGCATGCAGTAATTGCTCATTTCAGTCACCACAAGCAAAGCAGCACAGCTCTGAAGGAGCTTGAACACAACCTCTCCCGCCATTGTTCTAGGACACTGGCCAACAATGAACAAGCAAATTGAACAAAAAGAATTTAAATTTTTAAGAGGCTGTGGGAAAAGAAAAGAATTCAAGTCTGTTAACAATTACAAGACTAATGTCTCCGTTTCCTAATATGCATGATTGAAATGTAAGTGCTTAGCACAAACACTAATCAGTGATTCAAATTTACAAACACTTAATTCACTATTGCCTTGCAGTTTACACTGGATAAATTCAGTGACATTTCCATATTTATGATTATTACCCTTCTAATTGCCATCATTTGGAAGTTTTGTAATTATACCAAATGGTTTCCACAGTAGCATCAAACTCATGGTCATCAGTCGTTTATTGGTCTTCTCCATGGAGAGCATGCATGCCCAAAGAAGCAGAGCTCGATGGGCTTGGATGCTGGGAGAACCAACCCTGTCTCTCCCACCACTATGAGGGGGATGGGGTTTTGGTTTATGCAAGGGGCTGTCAGGACACCAGGCTGACCCATCCGCCTCCAGAGGCGGGAGAAGCGGCTCTGCACTGCCTCAGTTCAGCATGGCACAGTTAATTGTTAATGCGGAGGATAAGATTATGTCGTCCATGGTCCGTGACTGCGTGTTGGTCTTGTTAACACAAAGCCTGGGACACGTCCTGGTGCACAGGGATGTGAGCGAGCGCTACGGCTGGGGTCAGGTGATCTCTTCAGGGTTTTACTTGGGCACGGAGCAAAACACAGAAGGCCTCCTCAAGAACTAAAACTCGGCACCAGTCGACATAATTTCTCTGCTTCGCGATTTGATTTGGAGCACACACTCTAGCAGCTAATCTTTTATTTCTCTCCTCCAGTAACTCGTACAGCTCTTGAGAGGAAAGACCAGATTTAACCAGATAATGTGAAATGTATTTCTTTATATTTAATAAGTATGACAGGGAAGATGTGCAGTAAGCGTCTCTGTTCATGTAACTTGCAGCAGGCTTTCTTGGGAAGGAGTGTAAAGATGGAGCTCGGAGAGTGGAGCTCACAGCAGGTTTCACACATGCTACAGTCACGCTCAGTACGGTCTGAGCAGCTGTGCTCCTGACACAAAGATATTATTTGTAATATCAATTGGTCTCCTGCAATTTTTCTCTTATTCTGAAATAATTGGATCTGTTTTAATTTACAGTTGCACTCAATAATTTTCTGAAAACACACACACACCTGAACCTATAACTAAACCAGTTAATAATTCAAACATCAACCTTAACCTCAATAAGCAAAGGGATATTACAAATAAACATTCATGATAGGCAAAATATATCTGGCTATCATCTTGGGGACATGGGAATAACACACACACACACACACACATATATTCTCTCTCTCTCACACACTATCACACACTCTCTTAGAAACAGGCACACACACACACACATGTATATCCAAAAGAAATGAGATCATTCAGCTTTAGCAGATCTGATCTCAGAATCTCAGGCTCTGTTTATCTTCAGCCTAAGCTTATACTCTTTGTAAATCACGGCTACTCACCCCAGCGTGGGACAGCGCGTGAACAGACATTGTGCTTCTTCTTTAGAGAGGCTTTCAGCTGGCTGGTTCACAGATAACAAGCCTCTCCCACCATTTCACATCAGTTAACGAACGAGGATCTGGTCACCAGTCTTGTGTTCCTACACATCAGCTGAGGAATCTGCTCTGTGGTATCACTTCCACACTAATCCTTAAGCAGCATCTATGCTGAGTTGTAGAAAGAGGGGTTGGGTACTTGAAGGGATTTTTCCACTTAACACACACGTCCGTTACCTCTCATCGATCTGTCCAGCCCCTTCTAGCAGTGCTCGATCCCAGGCATCCACCTTTTCACTCTGTAGCTCCACCTGTATGCTCTGTAGCTCCACCTGTATGCTCTGTAGCTCCACCTATTGCTTGTCTGAGCTTGGTGCCACCTGCACCATGTATAAATCCCAAATTTGTTTTTTGAAGATAAGAAATTATTTAACACTGTTTGGCAGGGAGTGACCAGGGTGATCCAAATTCTTGACGGAAAACTGTATAGTAAACAACAAGGATAGATAAAACACATGTTCTTCATCTTTCAGATGGAGGGTCAGCACTGATCACATCTGTAATCATTAATTGGTCGTACATCCTTTGTTCTGTGATTCAGATAAGCTCTGCTGAAATGAATTATAATGGATGAATGGATACAGAAGCAGAATTAAACTTAAACTGACTTTGGAACCACTTATTAACCTTAAGCTCATGCACCTTTGCTTTCGATGATTTACATTTTTTAAATGAGCGAATCTGAGCAGCTGTAACATTTCCTTTCAAAACCTACTGGCACTGAGGGTGTGTTTTAGAAAGAAAGGAATTATGAATGGTGCGAAAATCCTACGTCTCGCAGAATGACAGAGAGAGTGAAGAGTAGAAGACTGTGGCTCCCATCGCTACGATCATGCCGGTGGTTACATGTAAGGACTACAGCAGTTCGAGGGGATTTACTCCCCACTCTGAGAGGCATAGCCTGGGGTCTGACTGAATTCAGTAGCATCAAACAACCACCACAGGCTAGTAGCCTCACACAGGCCTCACACAACCATAACGCCCCAGATAATGACAGTCTCCTTTCTCTGAGTCTCAGAACATCTACAGAACTTTTTTTTTCTTTATCCATCACAGAGGCTCCAGCCTCAGCACTCTGAGCGTTTACTATTATTCACTGGTACACACACATGGTTTCACATTACATTGTTTTTTTTTTTTTTATTATTTTGTTTTTTATTTATATTTACCTTTACATTCATGGCATTTGGCTGAAGCTTTACGTTTTACGTTTATAGCTGAAGCTGTAATATTGTAAACATTTACATTTACGTTTACAATATTATACAGAGAGACTTACAAAAGTGCTTTGTCATCTTCTCATAGGAGTCAGTGTCATCCTTCAACTAGGAGTGCAGTTACCTAGAAGAATGAACAACACGAGTATTATTTTATAAATGAGCGTTATTTCATAAACGCTGCACCGAATGCCAACACGCCCAGCTTTCACCTGGGAAGAGGAAACACCATAGAGCAGTTCAGGATGTTACAATACAACATTTGCACAAGCTCTGTCTTATTTGCATTCAGGCTGGATATAATTGGTATAAGCCGTGTAATGATGGAGTGATGGAACAGGAGAAAAGGTGACCTGTTCGAAAATATGCTTTCATTTTATTGTGTCACTTGTTCTTATCTTAATCAGCTGAAATATTGATTTCCTTAAAAAGCTACTGTGGATGATCTTATCTCTGTAAATTACCATAAAAATGCAAAACGGCTGACAAAAAGAAAACTTCTGGGCAGACGCTGAGGACATGTGGAATGCTGCATTGATGACTGGTCTGGGGTCAGTTTAATAGGACACAGTTGCACAATTCATTAGTAGTTTTACTGCTCAAACCAGAAGATAGACATTTTGATTTGTTTTGTTCAGGGCTGCAGTCTGGTGACTGGATCTATATATAGTAATTAACCAGAAGAGTAAATCTCAGCATAAACCTCGCACAAACAAACAAAGCATCAGGTACTGTGTATACATCTTATTCATTAACAGTCCCCCCCCACACACACACACACACACTTCAAACAATGATGCATTCTGTATTTTGAGGTCAGGCAGTTTGAAGGGCAGCTGGATCTTAAAGTACTCTGAACAAACAGATGTATGTGGAAATTAAACACTGTCTCCCAGATTTGGTGTCTTTTACTGTTAATCTCAGACACATATATAGTTTTGTTTGATTTCTGATTATTACGTTATTTTTATGGTCGTGAACTTTGCATTTGGTTGTTTGTTACTGTTTAATTTTGTAAGATCCCCTCTGTGTTGAGAATCGTTATTTATGTTACTTTGTTTGGGGTTCAGCTCTCAACAGGGGTCTTTGGAATCACATGGCCAATGCATGGCCAGCTCATGGTCAGCACATCTTGTCCTATAGGCAGTGTGGAACCCTCTATGACCGATAAATGATTTTCCATTAGGGAAAGAGGCTCTGTATGTGTATATCACATCTCACATGTAAATGTTTGTTTTATATAAGAACAGAATATGGCAAACGTGAGCTACATGTGTTTGTAGCCCAACTGCTAGCAAGACTTTCTACAGAAACATAATCGTAAGGCAAACTGCTTTGCAATGTATTTTATCATTAAATTTGACAACAATATATAAAGAAATACATTCCTTTCTCACCCTACCAGTGGGTGGTCACATGTTACTTTTCTCACTCTCAAGCCCCCCCTCCAGAAGACACTCTGGAATGCTGGACTCTCTGGAATGTGAACCTCCTGATTATTGTACTAATTGTCCCTTATTTGTTCGTTTGTATCATTATTTTTCCATGTTTGTATTGTTTGAAGCCTCTTGACCAACTGTGAAATACTCTTTGTCTTTTCGAGCTCAGAATAAATTATATTTAGGTCCTAATTACATGGGAAGAACCTTGCCAGTAATGAGTTCTATACATAGATCTCTGTAGGGAAACTGGAGTCGCAGGTGTATGCAAAGCAGTTTTTAAAGTAACATCTGATGTTTTTAAAGTAACATCTGATGTTTCTGATCCGAGAATGACACAGTGCAGCTGCAGAAGTTAGACTCAGACATCATTATTGCCTTATTAAAAGTATCCCTACAAATCAGACTGTCTGATCCCACTAGCAAACAATCATCATATTCACCCCCTCTATAATTCACCTGTGATAGGTACTTGTCCAATTAAAGTGTAAGTCCAGTAAACAAACAAACAAATAAATAAAGGAACTTCATTAACAGAAGGATGTCATGGCGAAGGTCATCACTTTGAGGTGTGGTGCTGCAGACGCCCAGACATTCAAAGGCATTCAACATGTTCTACACATTCTACCTGTTGTACATGTTCTACACATTCAAACATGTTCTACACATTCAAACACATTGTACACATTCTAACTGTTCTACACATTCTACACACTCAAACACATTCTAACTGTTCTACACATTCCACACAATCAAACACATTCTACCTGTTCTACACATTCCACACAATCAAACACATTCTACCTGTTCTACACATTCCACACACTCAAACACATTGTACCTGTGCTACACATTCTACAAGTTCTTCACATTCCACATGTTCCACGGGTTCAAGAACCTCTTTTTCTTTGCAGTCAGCAGGGCACGTTGATTTTCCTGCTTCCTGTTACCTGCATATGTCAAAAATAACTGTGGTAGCACATAAAAGCCTCCAGTGGCATGTACCTGCACCACTGGACCATGCCTTGGACAGCACTACAGGGACTAATAGCAGCATAAAGGAATGCGGACAGCTGCGGTAGCAGGATGGAGGCCGTGCCGGGAGCAGGGCTGGGACGAGCATCCTGGCTGTCATCTCCTGAACGACGGTTGTTCTCCTCCAGGGACCCACGATGCCCGGGTCAGGGCCAGGAAAGACACAGATACCCTGCTTTTACAGCCTCAGGTAATTATTATTACATCCCAGATGGTCAACGTCTAATCTGCTGGTAATTATCCCTCGAGGGAAAATGAAGTGTGCAGGGTGAATTATTGTTAATGGATTGTGAAGCTCTGATAACCTGAGAATGCTTTTCTCAAGGTTGCAGTTTCTGCATGTGTAGCAGCTAGATCTGTCTCTCCCTCTCTCTGTCTCTTGACCTCTCTTTCTCTCTATCTCTCTTTCTACCTCTTTCTACTTCTCTCTCACTTTCTCTTTTTCTCTCTCCTTCTCTCTCTCTCTCTCTGCATCTCTCTGTCCCCCCTCGACTGTAAACTGCTTTGCAAGGAAGGAGGTGGATGAAATCTTTTAAGCGAGTGAGGTCATTTATGAAGGATCAGAATACACGTGTGATTTGGTCGCTCTGCTGAAGGAAGGGTATTCTTCTTCAGAGGATACTGGCTGAAAAACACTCACACATGCTCTACAGTCACTCCACAGAAGATTAGATGGCAGTGTGGTCATGGTCACTGTTTTCGTCAGTTACAGTGACTGAATATTATTCTGCTGTGACTGCCTGCAGAAGGTAAGCTTGAAAAAAAACAACACGTACATGACAGAAATAAACTGGGCCTTTCAGGAATATCGGCAACCATATAAGGTATAAAAGCATAAAGGACTGTAGAAAATGTTTTGAACTGTGGAACACTGAACAGCACAAAGACAAGAGGACTGAGGACATATGAACAACAGAGACAACATAGAGCAAACTTAGTGTAATCTTTGTAGCATATGCAGCATAACCATGATTATCACAAACATGACACAATTATCACAAATATGACAAACCTAACCATGTTTTTATTCTTCTTGTTAAAGACGCTAAGTTTAAACTAAACTACTTTCTCATTTGTAACAGCCCACACAAATATACCTCACAAGGCATGCCTGGATTCTGCTGGTTTATTGCTGTGTTTCCTTTATTACTGATTAATCTTAAGTGAAGTGAGAATATGTTTAGCACAGAGGGAAATGAAGAACGAAACAGAAGGAGAGAAAGAGAGTGAGAACAAAGGGGAAAGAGAGGCAGAGAGTGAAGGAGAGAGAAACAGATAAAGAAAGAGAGACAAAAAGAGAGAGAGGAAGAGAGAGAGGAAGCTTTTAGATGTGCCGATTCCCTCTAGCAGAAAAAGACAATAAATGCCCATCTTTTAAATATTTAATCTGCTAAAAGGTGTCGTTTAAGACGCTAGAAAGCTCACATCTCCAAATTAAAGGCGTCTAGAGCTTGTTTATATCAGCCTGTAGAGACCAATTCATTTGAGGGGAGCTCAGGGAGCAGAGGGCATCCTGCTGGAGCCCAGAGGGGAGTCTTCCTCACCAGAGTGGGATTACGGCAAGGTCAGGCCTGCTCCGTGATTGGATTGAGTGTCAGTGAGGGATCCCAGCACATCACTAATGGATCCAAACAGGGAAGCCGCGACGTTTCTCCCACTGAGAGACAACAGGAGTAAATTGTCTCTCAGACTTTAGAGACGGAAAGAGAGAGAGAGAGAGAGAGAGAGAGAGAGAGAGAAACTGTGAGGTACAGAGATGGACAAAGAGAGAGAGGGACAGGGAAAAAGAGGGAAAAGAGCGAAAGGAAGGGAGAGTTAGGAAGGGAGGGAGGTAAGAGATTGAGAGAGATAGAGGGAGGGAGATTGCAAAGCTAAAATAAGAGATGTTAAAAACATGTAAAGTGAAAGAGTTAGAGAATAAAAAAATAAACGCCTGCTTGATATGTTGGGTGCGTTATTGTTCTTTGTGTGATGCACCAGCACTCGAGCTTAGCAGTGATGGCCAGTGCTGAATACTAACAGTGTCATTTTTCAGGTTCTCCCTGCAGCATGGCTGGTTTGATCACGCAGCTGTGCTGAAGGCGTGTCCACGTTGACACAATGCTGCAACTAGAGGCTTTGCTCCAAAGACCCTGTGATGAGCACAGTCACCACAAGCTGTCAGTCACCAATGAAAACTGTCCTGAGGGGCCCCTCTGCTGTGTGGTGTCATTTAAAAACACTCTAATTGGTCGAAATTGCTCTGAGAACGTGATGTGGACATAATGGGACCTGGCGAGTGATCACTGGATCTAATGTAACTGCTGTCTGGGACAGGAGGGGCTTTTGTCTGGGATAGGAAAAGCTTTTGTTTGGGATGGGAGAGGCTTTTGTTTGGGATGGGAGGGGCTTTTGTCTGGGATAGGAAGGGTTTTGTCTGGGATAGGAAAAGCTTTTGTCTGGGATGGGATGGACTTTTGTCTGGGATAGGAGGGGCTTTTGTCTGGGATAGGAAGGGTTTTTGTTTGGGGTGGGAGGGGCTTTTG
>JAOXYF010000018.1:603986-614453 GCA_028565775.1 Sternarchorhynchus goeldii | reverse complement strand
GTGCTCCTAGCCCTGGATACACACTGGTTAATGCTACTTAGTTATTAGTGACAGGTGCTCCTAGCCCTGGATACACACTGGTTAATGCTACTTAGTTATTAGTGACAGGTGCTCCTAGCCCTGGATACACACTGGTTAATGCTACTTAGTTATTAGTGACAGGTGCTCCTAGCCCTGGATACACACTGGTTAATGCTAGTTAGTTAATAGGCATGTGTACTACTCCAACAGCACTAAAGAGGGATACATGAAACTACACTTAAATGAATGAAAATGGAAGATTATGCTAAATAACTTCATATGGAAACCATTCAATAGATGTATAACGCAAGAAAAAGCTTGAGTGTCAGTGTCATAAAGTTGAGTGAGAGAGTGCTACAGTGGCTGGAGTGGTCCTGAGAGAAAGCAGAGGGTGAGGGAGCACTGCAATGACTGTAGTGGTACTGAGTGTCTTTTCTGTGTGCTTGCAAGTAGCACGGCAAGCCCTGGAGATCAGTCGTACGTCAACAATCACTCCGACAACAAAGCATCAGGACAAAGAACAAGAAAAGGGGAATATTAACAAGATAACCAGCAGGACACACTCAGCAGTCACTAAATGCATTCAGAAGTCTCGATGGAGTCCGGTGACCAGAATTTAAAAATCCATGCCCATAAACAAATATAAAAATAAACAAACAAACCAGATCTAGTGGGCTTAATGACCAAAAGTCTATCCGTCTTCCTCAACAGCGAATTGAGGAGCAGCAACCAATGTGAAGGCGAGCAGACCATAAAAGGAGATTATCTGAAAGAGTGTGTGAACCGAGAAGCATTTCCACAAACAACAGCTAGAAAGACTTGGAACAAACACAGGCACAAACAAACACAGGGCACAAAACCCAGCAGATATGAAAGAGATCACGTCTGTGCCAGGTCGAGCTTTCGTAGCTCTTGCCGTCTTGCTTCGGGAAGTTTTGTCAGTTTTGTTTCCTGATTCGTCGTTTGGCTGCCGGTGCCGCTGCAGATTGCCAGCGTGTGTGAGAAGGAAGAGTTGTTTGCAGATGTTGATTCAGTTTTAATGAGAAGAAACTGATGCACATAACCTGCAAGCCACAGGCTGCAAACCGAAACTGGTCAAAAACAGAGAAACTAGTAGGTCAGCAGATGAACCCAACAGGGGGAAGAAGAAAAGCAGTAACAACCAGCGAGACAATCGATGCATATTCAAGGCTTAGAATCATAGTAAAAACACAAATACGTCCGTAGGCCACTGGGGAAGAAATGGGTTTAGATACTGAACAGATCAGCCTAGTGTAGCAGTGTGGGGCCCAGGTTGAGGAACGCTGGGAACTGCACCTCGGTTCAGTGAAGGAAAGGTGGAACAAGGCTGTTCTCCAAGCCAGGCTTTCCAAACCATCTCAACACACGTCTTTTGTTTTACTTCTAAATGCAATTTAAGTCGTTGTATGTTTGAACTTTATAGTGTTTTTTATTTAAGCAAGAAATATAGGTCTTTGCAACTTCAGTGCATTTCTTTTGAATTCTAATTTGAGATTAAACGATTTGGAACTATGGAGTGACTTGATATTATATTGTATTGTTACCATTGAGGCAGATATGTTGACATTAGTTATTCAAAAGCCTTTGAAGTTTAATGAAGCCCTGACTTGCATAAACATGTTGGCTCTCAGCGTCCTGCCACTCTTTCTAGTGCTAATTAGATATTAAACATTACAAAATGCTGATGATATTCAGTTCTGCTGCTTCTGTGCATGAGATATGGGTGGTGTAGCCGTTGATTCATTAAAATGCATATCCAGAGTACACATCTTTGTCAACCTTGCTTTAATAAGTCATCTATATGATTTCATTAAAAACAGTGATTCTGATCCAACCCACGCCATCTTAAATCTGCCATTCAGCATAATAAACTGAGGAAGAGAGGAAAACCCTGTCAAAATAAAGAAAGAAAATCAGATTAAAACATTTCTAAAAGTTTTCTGTTTATGTTGTGTTTACCTAGGATGGATCCATCCACATGTGGACTGTGGAGGTGTGGGGCGGCTCATGAGAGTGCTGTGGTGAGAGGGCAGGTGGGGAGGGGGGGTGGGGTTGTGGTTGGGTGTTGTGTGTGGGTAGGGTGGCAGGGGGCAGTGGTTCTGGCTTGGTGAACTTTGAGCTTCACTGCTTTTAGATCTTAAATGTGGTCCCCTGTTTCCTATAATGTATGACAAAGCAAGATTTTAATAACTGGCTTACCTTAATTATCCTGGTGGATCAAATGTTATGGCCTGTCATTTTCCACATTGCCAGTCAGTTATAAATGTTTAACCAGAGAAAGACGTCAACAAATTGTGAAAATTACTTTTTGGCTGTGATGTCAACTCTACTGCTTCACAAAGCAAACAGCGAGAACCCTGAACTTTCCCATCTAAAAAAAACCCCAAAAAACAAACTGACGTGTTTCCAATGGTGTGTCATGCCAACAACAACCTAAAGAGTAAAGGGGATTGGTCAGATTTTCCAATTGTCTCTTTTACTGCAAGCGAGGAAAAGCCAGAAATAATTTATATATTAAAGAGCAGAACAAAACGCATGTTTATCTTTAATGTCATTTGAAATCCATTTTAATGAAATGCCTCACATTGCTTAAGTGTACTGTGTTAGATTGGAATGAAATTAACATATTAAAAGCTGTACTGGGTGACAGAGTAATGCAGTTTGTCTGATGTACCAGTCTAGCAAGGGATCTTGAGATGTGATTAATTCGTTCTCTTCTGATCGTCACTCCAGCACTTTTACGTTTGACTGACAGAGGCTTTTTTGCGGCCTCGTTTTCATCCTTGTAACGGTGATGCGTGCAGATCCTGTCACTGTCTCTGACTCAGTCCTGCTCTTTCACAACCCCTCCCTGTCGAAGATATCAAACGGCAGAGAACTTTCATGTCGCAGCAAACGAGCGTTTATCAGACGCGACGTTTCACACCGAGTGCTAAGCTGTATGTAACCGTGGCGATGCAGATGAGCTGTCTCCTCGGACGACGGAGGATGGTGGGGCCACGCCTCCCCTCTGCAACACAGCAAGCAGGGCAGAAACCTTCTCTTTCATTTATTAATTACCCAAGGCGAACTTCACATTTGTCAACGCCAGCGTTGATTAGTCGCCGTGGATGACACTGACAGATGAGGCTAGGATAAAGACGGAAACATCAAGGTAGCGCTCGCCTGTGCTGAGCAACCGAGGGGAGACAGCCACCATTGTTCTGAGCTGACACAACTTGAAACGTTTGCCACAGGCGGTACGTGTGTCATCAGTCATTCTTCATTCCGATTGGCTGAGCTGTGGTGATGGACAGGCCAGATCAGCCATATGAGACGATGCTTCACTCTGAAAGCTGTAAGACTTACCTCCTCGTACAGACAAATCCACACTTATATTGCTTTTTAAGGTTTTGATTCGTAACGTCTGATTTTCTGGAGCATATGTGATACTTTCTTAAAACTTTATTGTAATATAGGAAGGTAATTGATCCTTTTATCCACATCGAGTACCACCAATTAAACAGGAATGATGTATGGCACTTTTATAGAGAAACAGGGTTTTACACACTGAGTGGAATTCTTATTTTTCTATGGTTTTTGCAGTGTTTGTCTGGTTTTGCAAGTGTCTCTGCTTTCCTTGTGTCTGTCAGTGGTTTTGCTGTGTCTGTCTGTGGTTTTGCCGTTTCTGTAATTTTGTTTTGTTGGCCTCATTATCGAGCACTTCGTACATTTTAATTAAACACATTAAAGGCATCCAATTTGTTAAAGCTGCTGGTGTTACCTACTGTTCTGTTTTCCCTCTGCTGTTTATACAGCTGCAGGTGTTTTTTTGTTTGTTTGTTTGGGTGTTGTTGTTGTTTTTTGACGTTACCAGTGTGGAGAGGAACAGGATGGACAAAAATGGAATTGGTCATTTAGTGTGAGACGTGTTTCCTCAGTAATTAATTGTCATGTTGAGGATGAATTAAAGCAGGTGCAGTAAAGTAGTGATGGATACTTCCAAAGTCAAGACCTAATCCCACTACCAGGTCCTGAAAGGCCTGTCTTACACACAGAATATTCACTCACTACATGAAAGGCCTGTGTTACACATATGATATTCAATCATTACATTTAGCTTATTCAACCACTCTCAAAATGTAAAAAAGTCCTTCTAACCATTTCTTTGGGACTTTAATTCTCCTCTGTTACATCCAGATGCACAGTGAGTAATGTATCTCTGGATGATCATGTACGCATGACAAAGAAGTCTTGGTAATAACCAGAAAAAGAAAACCTGAAAAAAAAGTGTTAAAGAGAGAGCACAATAGAGAGAGAGAGAGAGAGGGGGAGTAAGAGGACTGGTGGAAGGAGTTAGGAGGAGAATGGGCTGTTTCCTTAGATCAGTGTGTCAGCACCAGGCAGTGGAACTATAACTCAAACCCACAGATTATTCCGAGCTTGTTTCTTGGCAGCGTCCAAGGACAGAGTCCTGCCAGGCACCCCAGCATAGAGGACGAGAGGTGGGGCTGGGAATTAATGAAAGAATCAAAAACCTCTATTACTTTAAATCCTTCCAGACAGACAGAACTGGAGAAACCGAACCACGCAAACCAGTGTGATGCCTTTACTGCAGACACTCCAGTGAAGCAGCTGTAGTCTGCAATGTGAATTCCGATCAGAGACAGAGTGTGCTGAGTGAAGTAAACTCAGGAAGACAAGACTATCAGGGTTGATTGTCTAAATGGTGGTTATTTGCTCTTACGTTCTCTCTTCCCTTCTGTCTCTCTCTATTAACGCTTTTCTCATGAAGGTCAGATGTCATGTCCACAGCAGTGATTTGTGTGCATGAGGGACAGGACTGGTTCACCACGCTTCTTAAATCCGGAACAGATCCTCTGTATTCCCGACACCAGAAATAAATTCCAGCATATTTCCAATAAAGACACATGAACATCAGATCCTCTTATGGGCTATAATGATGTTAGTTTGAATATTGCACTATAAGCAAGTCTTTCGAATATACAAGATGTTCTGTGTATGTGATAATGAACCAGATTTCGAGATGTTCTGTGTATGGGATAATGAACCAGATCTCCAGTCATTGTCCATGTGTCATTTCAGAGTGTTTTAGTACTGCAGAAGAAAAGGCTGCAGGTTGTGAATGTGTTCTTTCTGATTCAGATGTTGAGAATGAGCCCTGTGTTTTAATCTAATAGCATAATGTAAAACTGGAAATTTGTTAAAAAAGAAAGTATATCGTGAGTCTGTTTTATAGTTTTGGCTTCTTCTGTGTTTATTAACATCATGTCTACTGCTGTGTGGATCATGAACAAGCATTCACTTTTTATGATTTCTGTATTAAACTATTGTTTACTTGTTAGTCTGGCAGACCTGGCTGTCTAACTGTGCAAGCATCAGACAGCTGAGTTCTTAAAACGAACTTTTCTTGCTTGTTTACACTCTGAAGATTGCGTGTTTAAGCACACACACACAACATTGAAAAGAATACATGTGTTCTGATCTTTAACTGTTTTTACCATAGGACTGAAATAATAGCATCTGCTGGAGTATATTGCATCCCTTTATTACAGACATCATATATATTTCTAAAAGCAATTTTGTTGTCTCTTTTCGGGCTCTGAAAAGCCTTAGCACAACTTTTGTTTATATCATATCTCTCTTTAAAAGCATCCACTTAAAAAAATCCTTTCTCTGTGTTTTTTTGAGACAAACGGTGGAGTTTCTTTTTTTATTTTGATAATAAGTGTGAGAACCTCATATAACTGAGAAGCAGGAGTGAGCTCCACCAGACTGATTCATGATTCATGACAGATCTTTTCTCACTAGTATCCTACAAAAAAAAAAACAGTGTGTGACTTTCCTGCACAGCAGATATACGTTTCCTTTTATGGAGCACACAGACACAACAGGCATGATAGCTGATAAAGGCTCACATATAGAATCACATGCACATGATGAGAAACACTCTTCACACTTCAGCCAATCAACAGCTTAGAAACTCCTCCCTTCCTGTGTTGGGTTGTACCATCAACATGTATATAAAGGAAAGTCATGGAAGGGGACAAAACTCCTGCTCTGACATACCTCATACCTTGTCAACACACACACACACACACACACACACTCCCCAGACATAAACTACTGTAGTTTTGTATTCTATAACTAAAGAAGTAAACATTAACTAGCTTTCTCTTAACAGGGCGAGCACATACAGGTATGTTTTTTTTGTGTGTATGTCCCGCAGTTTAAGGTTTTAATAGTTTAATAAGTGTAATAATATACAGACTATTAAGCTTGACTATGTTTTAAAAGACTCTTTAATTAAAGCAGTCTCTGGCTAACCACTGGTGTTTTTCCAAGGTTTTGTTGGTTCATCGCTCTGAGCTTGGCTCTCTTGAGAGGTTCATTTTTGTAGGAAACAGATGAACACATCTGCCCGTTTACAAGCGTTTAGAGGGAAAAAAAAAGTTTTACTTCACTACTGTCATGTGATCCAAGGACCGAGAGGCTCCGCCTTCTGCTCTCTCATTCTGCAAAAATTACAGCAGTTGCCACGGAGACAAATGAGGAGATTGTGATTCAGTAAATGGGTTCAAGAGCCCATCACTGTCACCCATTACAAGGTCACAAATGTATTTAAATGCTCTGAAGGAGAGATAGATAGAGAGAGAGAGAGAGAGAGAGAGAGAGAGAGAGAGAGAGAGAGAGAGAGAGAGAGAGAGAGAGAGAGAGAGAGAGAATTGATTGAACAGATTCAATGTCCCGCACTCCTCATTAGACTCATTTCTCAGCAGCCTGGGGTTAATCACCACCCACCCTCACCTCACACTGTTGTTCCAGTTACATCATAATTAGTGCAGTGGGGAAAGCAATCTACAGCTTATGATAGCCTTATCCTAACTTCTCCCCCCACCATCATCATCAACAACACTCACAACACCTCTCTCTCTCTCTCTCTCTCTCTCTCTCTCTCTCTCTCTCTCTCACACACACACACACACACACATACACACACACACACAGTTCCCTCATTTCTTTGCTTCCTTGGGACTTTGGATTCTGGCTTAATTTCTTTAATGACCATTGTGCTAATGACCTGTGCCAGTGCAGCCTACTGGTGTCAACTGCCACCACCTTAGGAATTAATAAAAGGGCAAAAGCAGATGCGGAAAGGACAAGGGGATGGGAGGAGCAGAGGGCAGGAGGGCGGAGGAGGGCAGGGGGGCGGAGGAGGGCGGAGGCCTGGCTAAGGGCGGAGGAGGGCGGAGGCCTGACCTGCCTTTGCCTTTGCCAGCAAACAAGGACACTCAGATGGAGATTAATAGCGGCTAATTTCGCTGTTAAAGGTCCATGTGTGATTGGTCGGAGAGACCTCTCTCTCATCAGAGACCAGGAACTAGAGTAGCGGTTCTGGGTCTAATTGTGTATTTTTGATCTCCAGTGCTGAAACTTTGGGATGCCCACCAGCACAAAAGCGTCACCTGCTGGGTCGAGTGGACAAAGCAAAGGACAAATGCTATGGAAACTAATGCACAGGACAAGTAAGATCCTTATTGTGAAGCAGGTGTGTTTAATGAAAGAGTGGAGCTTTTTTCCATTATATTGTGTGTATTTATGCCCCCAAAAGGCACACAATTGTCTGGAACTCAGATAGTATCTTTTGCTCTTTGATTGAGTTTCCAGGCACTGTTAAAGACACACACATTTTTAGGTGTGCTGCGTATGTGCAGTTGGTGTTTACAAGTTACCTGATAGCCTGTTTATGATCGCTAGCTTTTTGCCAGTGGTAAATATTTGATTCAGTGTTGCCTGGACAGTTTGGGTGGAGAGCCATTCCCACAAAAACCTCCACAGAGACATGGATAAACACCAGCCACACCACAGTACCTTCTAAATATGTACCAGCTCAATGTACACTGCTTGTTGCAATACCACGTCAGGACCAACGCTTGGTTAAGCTTCTTCCATTAACCCTAACCCTGGTTGATTGGTGCTAATGTCTCTGGTTGTGTTCTATGTTTTGGTCTTGGTCTATGTTTAACTTGTATGTTCTATGTATGTTCTCCAGTTATCAAAGTTCTGGCCCTTGTTTAGTTCTGTTAAGGTTAATGATTCTGAGGGCCCAGTCCCTTGGTTAGTTTAATAGTTCTTCGTGTTATGTTTTAGTACTCACTGAATGTCTAGGTGGTTTTCCTGTGCATTGTCTTTTGTGTTAACCTTTTGTCCAGTGTTCTGTGTTGTTCTTCTATTACATTCATGTGTTATTTAATAAACCCGTTTCGTTTTCTTCAGTTCCTGTTGAGTTTCGTGTGCCTCTCTTGCACATGTGTTCTACCCAAACCACCCCGACGTTACAGCCTGTAAGATGCACACTGATAATCTGGCCAATGAAAGTGTGTGTATGGGAGGAGGTTCTATTAAAGAAATCATATTTACTATGAAAGCACATCAAGTACACCCTGTTAATCATAATAGTCTATTTTGCTACACATATCACACATAATAGAAGATACTTTTCTAAGTGAAATAAAAAAAAAATGTATTCTTAAACAATAATTTCTCAATTGTAAATAATGAAAAACATTTTTACAGTGTGTGTTTAATTTCTCAGGACCAGCTATGTGATATAAAATATACAATGAATAATAAGTTAATATATTGACCTATAAATATTGAACAGACACTGAGTCCAAATTGAAATGTTTCATCTAGTGTAAATAAAGCCTTTTTGCCAGCCTTTGTAAAAATGACACCCAATGCCATAGTGTCAATTATTTTACATTATCTGATGTGTAAAATCAGACTAAAGAATTTGTGTTGGATATTCTGAAAATCAAACACGTTTGTGTTTTTTTCTCCTGTTGTTTTAAGTGCTTTTGCCTGAAGCTTTGCCTGAGGCAGAACGCGGTACAGAACGCCGCCCTCATCAGTAAATCAAACACTCACTCATTTATCATTTCTTACATAAGAGTTTGGGACGAAGAGGCGAGTAACACGCATTTCGTTGGTTCCTTTGCTGGGTGCAGTCAGGTAGCATCTATAAATACCCACAGATACTTCAAGTCATCCAGGCACAGGATGTAAAGCAACTCTTTCTTGTTTCTTTGTATTATTGTTACTTTCTCTCATCTTTGTAGGCAAGTTTTCTGTTTTAAGTCGACATTTTTGGAAAGGCTTTTTTTACAGTAACTTATTAATACAGTATGCTGATAGCATAAGAAATGGAGAAAGCTTGTTAGCACAGAGCTTCTGTTGGCGTACGAGGAGGAATCCTTTACTTCTCCGACCGGAGCAGGAGAGAGGCGGGCGTGCAGGAATTACCAACCCAGATCTTTAATGCTGTATTACATATTGAAATTGCATGGAGTTTATAAAAGAGAAGGTCCAGAGTGAAGTTGCTCGGGTGTGTGGTATGTTTATCAGACGTGCACACAGAGCTACACACTGCTTTAGATTTAGATTATGTGTTTTTGACAGCAATGAAGCTGTTACCTGGAATGACCCTATAGTTCACCAGAGTGGCAAGCTTCTCACAGTCTTACTCACCTTTGATCAATCCTGACTGGAGTCTCCTGTATAAAATTACAGTTCTCTGGTTTCCACACTGAACGCTGTGGTGTGTGGCTTATCGAACTAGACAAGGTCACACACTTACTGTGATGTGTTAAGCCTGTCAGTCAAGTTTAATTGTAGATTTTGACACAGCCGAAGTAATACTGCCTCCAAGCAAAGCTCCTGGTAGAGAATAGTAAGACGAAGTTTCAAACTCATGCATCTTTAAAGATGTGTTGAAAAAGTGGAGCTATTGAGCAAAGTCTGCTAGCATGATGAACTGATCAATAACATCTCAGCGGAACAGAACTAACAGTGGTCAGGCCAAACAAAGGAGAGGCTCATCCAACCCCAGTCACAGAAGACTGTTTGCATTGTTCTCCTTAAAAGAATCAATGCTGTTCTATTCATGTTAAAACACTAGAATGGCTGAGATAGTCATTTTGACCGTTTTGAAATTTTAAGATGCAATAGCTTCGATAAAATAAACCCCCAGTGCCTACCGATCTCTGACTTTTATTATTCCAGTCTGATGCTGTTATGAGATCAGTATTATGAAGCACAGAAAGGATCTGAATTTTTCTACCTCTAGTGGACGTTTCAACAGTATATATTACAGTCTCTCCTTTCTTTTTCCTGCTATTTCAACATCATCATCAGATGTTATTTTGGCATTATACTCCATCTGGCTCACCAGAAAACTGATCAAAAATGTAAAAAAAAGTTACAGTTTAGCTGTTACAACAGATAATGAGGAAGAGAGTTACAATTTAGTAGTTACAACAGATCATGAGAGAGAGACTTACAGTTTAGCAGTTACAACAGATCATGAGAGAGAGACTTACAGTTTAGCAGTTACAACAGATCATGAGAGAGAGACTTACAGTT
>JAOXYF010000018.1:591446-602806 GCA_028565775.1 Sternarchorhynchus goeldii | reverse complement strand
ACACACACACACACACACACACACACACACACACACACACACACACACACACACACACACACACACACGCGCGCGCATTTACTCACTCGTGATTTACAAAAGCACTGCTAATTACACTGAATGCTTTGTGCTAGAACTTCACAAGGGTCCTGCCCAGGCCAGAGGAGCTGAGCAGAGTGGCCAGTCTTCTCTTCGAGCGAGTGTGACATCGATCTTACAACAGTGCGGATGAAGCAAGCAATGGCGGTGTGAGAACAGCGTGATCCATGTACACCATCGTCTGCCAAATGACCGTCGTGGTAAATCACGACTGCTGCAAATCTCCAGAATCGTCGGCTCTTTCAGGCCCAGCGCTGCGGCTTCGCTCGCGGATCTGTCATAAACAGGAGCGATCGATAGGTTAAACGTCCATGTTCTCAGTAGTGGCGGATCAGACAGGCACGTCTTTCTATGGCTGAGCATCAGAGGCAGCTGCTTTGTTTACCCGTGACATGTGCTTGAGCCAGAGGCAAGAGCAATAAAAGTAAATAACCCTGTGAGCCTTTTAACGGTCCCTCCGTGGTTAATGGCAATGAGGAATACGGGGTATAAATAATTTATGACCTAAGCAAACGCATGAAGCTCTGAACGCGCGCTGTGTTCCGCCGTAGGCAGGACGATCGGTGAACAAGGACGGTAAAAGCCAGGACAGATGAAAAGCAAACCGAAAGATCCCAGTGGATAACTGTCCTTCTGAGGCCTGTAGAAGTTCCACCAGGAGCAGCAGCAGCAGGTCCAAACGGCGTGGTGATTCTGCACCTTCCTGAGTGACACATAGACGGTCTGTTTCATCCCACTGACACATCTCACAAATGCAATTCCTGTTTCACTGTTTCACAAGCAAACGTATAATAAATATATCAGAATCATTTTATAGCTGTCGGTGATGTAGGTACATTATTATAAAAATCTCTCTAAGTGCACAGCATGGAGAGTAAACATTTCTCTTCAGGCATGTCAATATGCATGCTTTGTTTTTGTTCTTCAAAGAAAATCTGTAATAAGCAGACAATCCTTCCATAACCCACAGCATCAGCTCAACACTGTGGGTGGCAGCAGCCTGCAGTCATTGGCATTTCGCCTGTTCAAAGCATTAAACAACAAAACGTATAAATAGATAAATAATGGGGAAAGCTAAACAGAACGTCATGGTGTCGTCCTTATCAGCACCGGTGTGGGAGACGATGTGCTGGAAGATGTTACTGCTAACAGTATCTAAGGTTTATTAACACATAAAGGCCATTAACCTCTCTCTCTCTCTCTCTCTCCCTCTCTCTCTCTCTCTCTCTCTCTCTCTCTCTCTCTCTCTCTCTCTCTCTCTCTCTCTCTCTCTCTCTCTCTCTCTCTGTTCCTCATCTCTCTGTTGCATTGCCAAAGCATTTAGCGATAAACAGAAGTAACAAGGACACAAACGGTAATGTGCACAAACACAGACAAAGAACAGAAATAGCAGTAAACAGCAGTATATACAGTATATACTCTGTAGTGTATATAACTGTACTGTGTATACATATAATACACACATACATGTAGTATGCATAGTACATAAATGTACTGCACAGAACAATATGAACTAATGTAGCGGGGTCTGTGACATCACTGATGATGCATTTTCTTCTCTCTGTGACATCACTGATGATTTCACATCTCCTCCCTATCTGCGACATCACTGATGACTTGTCTCTTCTCTCTGTCTGTGACAAGCTAGTATCATCAACGGTGCATATTCTGCTGCGTGTTGTGGTCTCTCTGTTTTCTCTGAGTAAGATCTGCACAGTAAGTGATCATCCTGCAGTGTTTTAAATTCAGAGGTGCTTTGGTTTGGGCAGCTGGACTACAGTGGGGGCACAGAGGTGCTGTGGTTTGGGCAGATGGGCTACAGTGGGCACAGAGGTGCTGTGGTTTGGGCAGCCAGGTGTGTCTGTGTCTGTCAGGCTATGGTTAGTCTGGAACCTGCTCAAGGTTCTTCTCTGATTCTTCTCCGTCACTGTGATGTTTTTTTTATTCAGGTATTGTGGAGTAATACAGGCTATTGTGTGGTAATAGAGAGTATTGTGAAGTAATAAGGGCTATTGTGTGGTAATAGAGAATATTGCAAAGTAATGTTGGCTATTGTGGAGTAATAGAGGGTATTGTGGAGTTATAGCATGCACTGTTTGGTGAGCTTCTCTGGACAAAGAAGATACTCTTGCAGAACTCTGTATGCAGGTTTTCATTGGGGGTTTTTGTCCCATTTTTCAAATTCATGGCTGTTTAGTGGACCCCAGACTTCACTGCTGTATAATGCAATGGGTTCTATAATTGATTGAAAAAAATTGAGCCAGGTTCTAATTGGTCATTCAAATTTAATGGCTCTTTTAATAGCATTAAAAGCCCTCTCGCTTTCACTTTTAAGATGTTTAAAGTTGAAATTATCAGATAAAGTGATTTTCAACCTGAGATATGTATAATATTTAGTCTGTTGGATGTTGGTTGTGCTCATGGTGAATTCTGGTTGTTTTCTTTGACACCTTGATTCACATTCAGGTGTTAGTGTCTGGGTTTAGTGTGAATAGGTTTAGTGTGGGCTGATTGTCAGGGCCCAGGTCAGACAGAACAGGTTTAGTGTGGGCTGATCGTCAGAGCCCAGGTCAGACAGAACAGGTTTAGTGTGTGTTGATCATCAGGGACCATGTCAAACAGAACAGGTTTAGTGTGGGCTGATTGTCAGGGCCCAGGTTTGACATAACAGGTTTAGTGTGTGCTGATCGTCAGGACCCAGGTCAGACAGAACAGGTTTAGTGTGGGCTGATCGTCAGGACCCAGGTCAGACAGAACAGCTTTAGTGTGGGCTGATAGTCAGGGTCCAGGTTAGACAGAATAGATTTTTTGTGGGCTTGACAGGTTTTCGGTGGGAGACAGAAAAATCGGATTGTCTGCAAAAAGAAGGAACTGAATGGAGTCGTGTAAAGTGAGGGCGCAGGCTGGAGCCTGGGCAAGAGACATGGCCACCTGGCTGATAGAGATATTGATGTCTGTCTCTCTCAGATGCATCTTCAATACTTCGGTTACAACTTAACCTCTACAAACTATACTTCTAATAGACCACGCAAAGTTGTTGGTTTAACTGCCCCAAGCTGTGTACTGGATCACACCACAGCTACCGGAGTCCTGTTGCCAAAGTCTTGTTGCCAGGATCTTGTTGCTAGAGTACTGCTTCAGCGGCCCTATCATGCTGCAAATTGCAGCATTCTACATGCTCTCATCTACCCGGCACATGTGATGTGGTGTGTGATGAGGACTGTCCTGCACACAATCAGTTTTCCACAGTCCTCTGAGTGGATCCCAGAGACACCTGGCTGTCTTAGCAGATGAGGATACAGACATGGTCTGTCTTTGGTGAAATGCAACGCTGCATCCCAGAGTGGGTGCAGGCGGATGCCTGCCTGGAGGTTTGCTGCTGCCGCTGCGATGTATTCCAGCCACAGAAATCTTGTCATGTGATCTCCAAAGCCTCCAGTGTTTACTGCTCAGTTAGCAGCAAACGGGAATCCAGAAGGACCAAAAAATGCCCTGGAATCAAAACAAATTAGGCATTCAGTTCGTCTTTGTGTTCTTTGCTTTTGGAAGCTGTTGGTGGCTGATTGAAACAGCTACTTAGGTAAAATGATTGCAAATGTGCAAATTACTGCTATTATGTCCAAGTTTGGACAATTTGGTGTGTATTTTTGCCCAGATACAACAGTTTGGGAACTCTGAAAGTCGTCATATGCATTCACATTAATGTGAGCGCTATTAACAAGATTCAAATGATCTGAAGTTAAATGGGCTGAGGTTATGAGCCTCCATGTTCCCATAGCGCTAAGACCGAAAGTCAGACTGAAAGCCACAAGCAGCAGCTGTCAGTGTGAAGAACTGCTCGGAAATCTGAGCAGGTCTCTTCACATTCTGTAGCTTCTCCACCGCATCCTGAACTACCTCCCTGAACAGGACTGTCCTCTCTTATTTCTGCTGAAGCCCAGGGCCTGATGGTTCATATTATCTCCTATTAACTAATCACCCAATCAGAGATGAGAAAATCTCCCCAGGCGCCGCCTCCTTCTGGCAGGAGTCCAGACTGGCAGTGTGGGCATAGTCTCAGACTGCTCGTTAGACACCCAGTCCTACGCCACGGCGCACAGTCTGACTTCCTGCAGGGCTCCATCACAGATTATTTCATCTGACTTGCCGTCAGAGTTGGGATTAAGAATATGGTTAGTGTACCGTCACTCTCCATCGCCCCTGGCATAGTGCATACTAAGCAGGACATTTAAAGAGCGTGGGATTGAAACCAGTGTGTATCTGAGCTGAGCCAGAGACTCCTAGAGAGGCTCTGAGAGAACCCAGCTTCTCAGCTTCTCCTTCAGTCCTTTCAGTGGAAAATGAAACCTTCATTATCAGCTTTTCTCCTTTAACTACATTTAATTCAAATTTATCTCGCAATATGTTTTGCAACTATTTTGGAAGCAAACCTAGAAAATTCAAAAATAAAATGGTGTAAGTAATTATCTGGTGATCAAAACTGCATTTACAACACCTTTAACTTGCTTTCAGAACATCATTGCCACTGACTTGCTTTCAAAACATAAATATCTCTCTCTCTCACACACACACACACACACACACACGCACACACACACATATATATTTTTGAATCTCTGGTCAGTCATATGGTGCAACAGTGGGTCTCTGGACCAGAGGTAATACTCATTATTACTTATTACTCTGGACCAGAGATATTACTCATTATCACTTATTACTCTGAACCGTTTTCAACCCAGCAGTGAGACTGATGTGGTAATGTATAGTGATTAGTTGTGCTGGTGTGAGTGTATCACACACATCTAAACATAACTAACCAACAACAATCCTGTGATTAGAAATTGACCATTGTTGAGGAAATCAAAGAAGGCTTACACAAGTTAGGTCTGACATATACACTGTTCATCTATCACTGTTCATATACACTGTTCATCTATCACTGTTCATATAGACTGTTCATCTATCACTGTTCATATACGCTGTTCATTACATATACCACAGATACTCAGTTTGTCATATATATATCACATACATGTTCTGTGAACTCATCTAGTTGCTATTGGGTACTTTCATAATTATTACCCCAAGGTTTTGGATATGGTTCGTTATTGTAAACATATCAGTGAGTGCATACACAGGCAGAGACATACACACTCTCTCTTACCCCTACACACACACACACACACACACAGTCCCAGTGCTGTGCACTAATTTTACTCCTGGCAGAGATAGCTGGCCCATCACTTGTGAGGGATAATGAGGACGCCATTAAAGTATTTTTAATTAGCTGTTCGTCCTCCATGCCTGCTTCCCCTTCCCCCAGCAACAGCTTCAGGGAAGGTATGCAAATGAAGCTGGACTCCTCAGCCAATAATGAATGTCTAGCTTTGTGTGAGTGGGAGTGGTCAGACGCTGAACAGTTTTAGAGCATTTGGAAGAACAATGGTCTAATGCTTCATGCGGTATTCACATGGGAATGATTTTAGTAACTTCATTTGACTCAGATCACTCTGAGACTCTCCCTAATAGTCAACGTAACTTCTGAAGTGCTGGGGCCAGTACTCAAACCAGCCCACCGAACTAAAGATAGATACACATGCAACACCAAATCATCAGATCACAAAATATCAGAGCACAAATTAAAAGGCTCATTGGAATCAAAAATAATAACCATAGTGTGTCATTTACATATGGATTTAATCTAACCTGATTCCTTAAGACACAAACTGTTAATACTCTAATCTCAGTCCAGATTGCTGGTTATTTTGACTTTTGTCTTTGGTTCTTTGTTTGTTTGTTAGTTTTGTACTCAAATGTAACCCGATAAACAAATTGTACAGAACAATTTCAATATGGCAGTTTTTTTTTGCCATACAGATAATCACTGCTACATAAAATGCACCATATGTAATGAATATGAACCATCTAGCTATGGTTCATGTGCAGTCCTGTCTCCATGAATGTCTAACAGAAATTTATTTTTAAAAAAGCAACGAATGTAAAAATTATGGCACAAATTGTGCAACTTGAATACACAGACTGCAGTCGTACTGGTGAATGACTTGTTGTCTAGCTTCCTAGCCTTTCACATACGTGCCAGTGGTTGCTATGACTCCCTTCACTGTAAATTGCTAACACTTTTTAAAAAAAAAAAAATGAATGGCTTCCAACAGCTTTATTGCATATGTTCACAGCCAGAGAGAGTGCAGGGTTAGTGTTCATATATGCCGTGCAGATTTCAGGTCAAATGTCACAGGATGTAAAGTCACCAGTATTAAAAAGATATCAGAGTGGTCTAATCACAGACGTGGATGGGATGGGTCGCCCCTTCTGTGCATGAGACCTGCTCTAAGACCTCATTATACCCTCGACGCCAGTGTGCCCTTAGTGCTGGTGAAATTACTGTTAGCGGTAAGATCTGTGGAAATCAGCAGCACTCCATATGTCTCTTCTCCTCCTATTCAACAGCTGTGTCTCTATCTACATTTATATGATTTCCTGTGCAAGAAACTTTTGATTTGATTATTTGCTTTTTAAATTATTTTTGTATACGTATACAAGCAAATGTATTTGTACATTTATTTATTTATTTATTTATTTATTTATTTATTTATTTTGCATGTGTCATGGAATTATGTTTTGTGTGTCTGTACTTTCTGAAAGGGTCTTTGGATTTGACAGAGGCGAAACAAATAAGCTTATTATTGTTATTTTGTAGTAGTGGTAGTAGTAGGAGTAGTTTTAGTAGTTATAGTCATGGTAGTTGCAATATTAAAGCTTCCAGTGACCTTTATGAACAGGTAAATAGATTCGACTACCAGTCACCCAATCATAGGGTCCTTAACAAGCAGCACTGATCGGTGACTTTTCAAAGACTTTGATTGATGTCTCTGAAGAAAGATCGTGTCATAACGGCAAGGAACAGGAGCTGAGGTGGGTACCAGGGTAGGTACCAGGGTGGGTACCAGGGTAGGTACCAGGGTGGGTACCAGGATGGGTACCAGGGTGGGTGCCAGGGTGGGTGCCAGGGCAGGAGCCAGGGTGGGAGACAGCGACAAAGATAAACGGGCCTTGTAGAGGTCATGCTTAACCACAGCGTTCCAACATTCTCTTGCTTGATTGTATTTTTGACCAAGACTGTTGTCAATCGTTCTGCCGCATTTTGGAATGCAAACCATGTGAGTGGGCAAGTAAACAAGCAATACATCTTCTTCAGCTCCTACTCTCCAAGTCATGTTTTCAAAGATTGCTGAAATGTCTTAAAATGATGCTACCACGGACTATAAAGGGAGGTCAGGAACATTATTCTGCCAGTGTTTTCTACTTTAGAAGAGCTTTGGCCTCAGAGCCTTGGGTTGCTAAGTAAAGAATTCGGCAGAAGGAAGTTTATTTGGTACAGGATGTGTATAAATACACTACACCTCCACTGCATCAGCACACATATTAATACATCTATTATATACTGTATATACAGTGGAAAGGATGTATATAAAACATCTAAATATAAGAATCTAGTGCTTATTCAAGTCCAAACTATTTTTTCTTGTATCGTTTTTATTTTTAACATACATACAAGATATATGACTACAAGATATATGACTTACTGGAGAATCTTACTGATTCTCCAGTAAGATAAATCAGACTAACTAGAGCAGCTCTATGGTCAGTGAGAGCACAGTCAAATGCAGGTTTATTTGACAGCAAAGTACAAAGCTGTTCTACAGAACCCGAGTTCAACTCCCTTAACGTGCAAACTGAGGATGACACTAGCAAGAACACTTCCTTGTAAAAAAACTTCCTTTGTAATAAAGGTGCTGGAGCCTGGATGTAAATAAACCCAGATGTAATGATTTAATAATGTAAAGTATATGAAACAAGGAGAAAGCATGACAAACTGCAATTTTCAAGACTGTATGAGCTCAAGGACAAACAAACAAACTGGGCTGAAAACAGTCAGAGCAAAACAGGTAGGAAGTCTTAAACTGAAAGGCATAGCATTAAAGCGAAAAACACAACACCGAGTCTTTATTGCCAAAGGGGTGACTGCATGAGGGCTGCCCGGAATCTGAGGTGGGTGGAGCTTATTCAGGATCTGAACAGTGTGACTTCTGTCTAAATGCACGAGACACCATTAACATCTCTAAGATATTTTAACACGTAAACTCCATTAATAGCAAACTGGAAACTTTGTTACAATAGTTCTTCCATACAGTAGTACTTCCATACAGGACATACAAGAGTTGTGAATATACCTTGAAGAAAGTCAAGTAGAAATCAAGACCATCCATAACAAGAATAAAATACTCCATACCAAATATTCCAAAGACTCCCTTCCAAACAATCCAAACATCAGCTCAGACTGACACAATAACAAAATACCTAAAGAAAATGTCTTTGGTATTCACTACTAAAGCGTGAGGAACAAATTAATAATTGAATGTTGAAGAAAACATAAATGATGACCCTGACAAAATACATGTAATCTGCTGTGAAATGGCCTCCTGAAATGTCCAATACAGCTTCCACCACGTGCACAGGGTGGGCCCAAAAAAGTCATCAACAAGTCTGATAATAGCAGAATTGCTGCAATCAAAAGGAACTGACTAAGAACACAGGAAGGGAACTAAAAAGAAATGAAATATCACATCAACAACCAATATTCCATCAAAGTAAACAAACAAAGGAAAAATCATAAATATGCATGAAGGAGGACAACATACCCATATGCCCATATTACTGTAGATGATTGTAATTATACACAGGACAAGATGTCAGATATCCTGCACCAAACCATTAGAGATTCACATAGGACCCAGCACACTCGCTTCATACTAGAAACCACAACCTCAACACTTCATAAGCTCTTCTCATAGGTCATCCGGTAGACACCTCCCTTTACCAGTGTTTAACTGAATTAGCCCCACCCTCCTTGAAAAAAGAACCTAAATAAGACATCAACAATCTCCAAGCTCACTTAAACCAACCATAAAATCAGTCCTGGTGACTAAGGCCATACCCAGTTCCACTGATACAATTGATGAATGCTCAGTGTCAACAGTTACATTTGGGCTTTACACACTACACCAACAGGCCACGGTAAATTAACCTCCCTATATTTACCCACTACACTGTCCAAGTGCAACCAATCACTTTTTAACCTGTAAAATCCATGCTAGGCTCTCTGCAAACTAACTCTGTAACCATTCCCACTGGCACCATTAATGTATGCTTAGTTCCTCTGGTTCCATCTGGATCTACCATCCCAGATATGTCAATGACTGTATATTGAAAATCAACTTTTCACTACATAATTATAACTTGACTCTTCTGGGAATTATGATATACTCATGACTATCTAAATGGAATAGTTATCCCAACCATAGACTGAAACTTAAAAATAAAATAACAACTTTTGGTTACAACCTGATCTAGATCTCTACCCCTTACCTACCCCTGTTATATGCATGAGAACTTGTCTACTTGACTGAAGTGTCTCTGTGTGGACATTTGTACAGTTTGTGATTAGTAGCTTTAGGTGTGTGGGAGGTAGTCCAGTTTTGTCTTCGTAGGTGAGTGTCAGTATTTTAAATCTGATTACACAGACCCAGTAGGGGGAATGCAGCAGTAGGGTGACACTGGAAAACTTTGGGAGCTGTATAGCTGCTTTCTGGATTAGTTGCTGTGGTTTGAGGAAACAGAGGGGAAGACCTACCAGGAGCAAGTTGCAGTAGTCCAGGAGTGGACCTAGCACTGAGCCTTGAGAGACACCAGGAGGGTGTGTTTGGAGGAGATCTGCATCCCCTCCAGGTTACCTGATATGACAAGGCCTAAAGGTATGTTGCAAACCATTGCCTTGTTATCCCATTAATCCCAAGGCTTGTGGAAATGGACAGGAGGATCTTGTGGTCAACTGTGTCAAAGTCTGCTAATCAATACGCATCAGGACTGATGACAGCTTGGCTGAATCTGTAGCATCCAGCTTCTAAGAAACAGCGACAAGTGGTGTTTCTGTGTGCTACTTAAAACCTGCTCTGGTTAGGATCCAGTACTTCATTCTATGTAAGAAAAACAGAGTGCTAATTGCAGACAGACTATTCAAGGATCTTTGAGAGAAATGATAAAATATATACCAATAGTGATACCAACATACCAGTAGTTGATGGCTAAGAGGTTAAGTGTGGACTTCATCAGGATGGGTGGGATCCTTGTTGTTCTCAGAACTTGACAAGGAATCATTCACAATGGAAGTGATGGAACAGTGGAAGGGGTGAGACATCTTTGTGAATTGGATTTTGAAGGTTATGGCAAATGAGGCTAAGAGAGATAGAATGCAGAAGGACTGGAGCATGTGTGAGGGAATGGTGAAGGAGAGTAAGTGAGGTTCCATCAAAAAAGAAGCAATGAAGAACGATGTCCAGCTCTTCTGTGGAGGTTCTTAGAAGCACCAGGTAGGTTGGAGATAACAACAATACGACAACTGATGGGAGAGCAGATGACTGAAGAATGAAATTTTAAGATGAGATAGTGAAAGGTGTGAACTGAATGAAATATTAAGATGAGATAGTGAGAGGTGTGAACAGAAGTAATCTCGTACCTGCCAGGTTTTTATGGAGTTTGAGAAAAAGCATGCGCACAGAACAGAGCAGACTGCGTTCTCCAGAATGATGTTAGTACCAGAAAATGTTTAACATGGATAAATTAATTATCACAGATGTTGATTACACTTGTTCCTTGGAACATTCTTGGAGCTATTTCACAGGCAAAATAGCTAAGGTTTTTAACCAATTACTTAAATTAAAGGCTGATATCTGCCTTTTACAAGAAACATTTATCAGAACAAAATTAACATAATCTTACAAGCCCTCAATGTAATCAGATATTCTCAATTTACAAGCTTATAAACTAAGAGGAATCTGAATTCTATTAAATAAAAATAACTTGTTCATTAAAACCACTACCTACTAAACCCAGAGGCAAGATAAGTGAATTATGTTATCTATAATAATAACTATTCAACTGCAACTATCTGTGGTCCAAATAATGACATCCCATAGTTTCATTCATAAAACATATTTGCTCAGAGATCACAGTATTGATTAGTTAAATCCTACTTCATCAGTTGAGTTCACAAGAAGTGTCTATGGAATCACTTCAAAAGATTCTCTAGAAAGAGAGATTAAATGCAGTACAGGTAAGGACCACTCTGAAACACACTGTTATAGTACAGGTAAGGACCACTCTAAAACACACTGTTATAGTAC
>JAOXYF010000018.1:561663-591346 GCA_028565775.1 Sternarchorhynchus goeldii | reverse complement strand
AACACACTGTTATAGTACAGGTAAGGACCACTCTAAAACACACTGTTATAGTACAGGTAAGGACCACTCTGAAACACTCTGTTATAGTACAGGTAAGGACCACTCTAAAACACACTGTTATAGTACAGGTAAGGACCACTCTAAAACACACTGTTATAGTACAGGTAAGGACCACTCTGAAACACTCTGTTATAGTACAGGTAAGGACCACTCTGAAACACTCTGTTATAGTACAGGTAAGGACCACTCTGAAACACACTGTTATAGTACACAAACGTAGGTCATAATATATCCTGTACTGCAGTATATACTTCTGTAATAGATACGTATACTTAAATACTTGATACTGTATGAATAAGCATACTTACACATATTCCAAGGACTGACCTTTGACTCTAGTGGAGTTCCTTTAGGAAAGATTAGAACACTTTCTCGGAAATAAATGATACACTGGGAAATTCATCAGCTTTACATTTAGAATCATCAGATCAAATTGAATTTCACAAATATAAAAAAGGAACACGCACAGGCATAACAGCTGGAAATCTTATAAACTGACAGCTACAGATACAGTGCGACAAATCAAACGCATGAAGGGCTGTAGCCACCCCGCCCCTTTTTGGTGGATTTAGGCTGTAACATCTTACACTAATATATAATATTAAAATATTAATATTATTAATAATAAAAATATCGGAATTTTCTAGAGAAAATGTTTAACGGACATAACCGTTTTACATTTAATGTATAAGTTACACATAATATTTGCCGATTTTCATTTTCTCAGTAAAAGTAGTTGCGTACGTGCTGCTTCAAAAGATTTAGCTAAACGTTTCCATGGAAGCAATTTCAAGAGCCAATCAGAACACGTCCGATACATCAAACACGTACAACCAGAACACGTCTGATACATTAAACACGTACAACCAGAACACGTCCGATACATCAAACACGTACAAACAGAACACGTCCGATACATTAAACACGTACAACTACTTTTTGTTGTTGTTTTTGTTGCATAAAATAATGGTTGGTTGAACAACAAAAAATAAAATAACGTTAAGGTTCATATTCTCTCGCTGTTGCTTTTTACAAAGTAGTGACGTTTTTAGTGCGTATCCAGATATGTTTCTTCTTCTTCTTCTTCTTCTTCTTCTTCTTCTTGGGGTTACATACAGTTCTATGTATTTGGTCAGTGTTGGATTTATGCAGGTTTTACAGCGTCTGTCTGAGCTTTGTCGATTGCACTCATATTCTGGAAATGCAACGCTTAGTCCATTTAAAACATCCTCCCCCGCGCCTGTTTCCACCAAGCTAACAGACCTCGTCAACTTTCATTCTGTTCCATTAACTGAATTGAAGACAAACTAACACAATGGATGAATCTGCCAATTCGTTAATTATCATAATAGCAACATTTAAATTACCAACATTACCTGAAGTTAATTAAATCTTTTCTGCGATTCGAATTAAACCCACAACCAAATAGTGCACTTAACTATACTTCGTTACTGGAAAAAATAAGAAAACCACAATTAATCGAGTCATACTAAAGAAGAGGTAGCAGATGCACATGGTTTATTTGTACTGTTTAGTAACTAAACGTGTCACTGAACAGTTGAACTGACACAAATATGACAATCTTTAGTTAGAAACAGAACAATCTGAATCTCAAAGCAATTACAATATCCTTAATGCAGCTAGAAAACAGCTCCCCTGCTTTAACAATGCTGTCACATCTATCACTGTGAAAACTTTGTGGAAAGTATTCAAAATGAATAAGCATACTTTCACACCATGTAAACACACACATACACATATACCTGGCATAATCCTTGACTATGAATGTAATAACACATCAATCATAATGAACATAATGAACGGACCTTCATCACAGAATTAAATACATTTGAAGCATTAATACCATAGCCTTGAAAGGAAATCGTATTTTGAGTTAAATTTAATCTGAAATCTAATTTAACATTTAATAAAACAAGTCAATAACTGAAATTTAAACTAGTATAAAATTATTCTTTAAAAATATACTGCCTTCTCAATACAATACAATATAACGGTATTGATCCAATCAGTAAAATGTGAAAAACATCTGATAACCTCTCACAGTGAAAAGCTGGATGACCAACAGTTAATGTTTCACCATCACATGCAAAATCTTTACTCTTGGCATTAGCCACTGCCAATAACTAAATAAACAAACAAACAAATAACTGAACACATTATAATGTATAAAACATTGAGAAATGGTTAATGTTTTATCAGAATACATATCACAGAATACACACACAGAATATACCCCTATATCATTTAACACATATAGTATACACTCCTATATCATTTAACACATACAGTATACACTCCTATATCATTTAACACATACAGTATATACTCCTATATCATTTAACACATACAGTATACACGCCTATATTATTTAACACATACCGTATACATGCCTATATCATTTAACACATACAGTATACACTCCTATATCATTTAACACATACAGTATACACTCCTATATCATTTAACACATACAGTATATACTCCTATATCATTTAACACATACAGTATACACTCCTATATCATTTAACACATACAGTATATACCCCTATATCAAATAACACATACAGTTTATATCCCTATATCATTTAACACATACAGTATATACCTCTATATCCTGATAAAATCTCATATCTATGACCGTTTCTAAACCACTTATTTTAACTAGATATGATGTGTTTTTGTGTTTGTATTTTCAGTTTCAACGTGTGTCTGCCTGTGTTTGCCCCCTATTTTCTTCATCTCTCTTTCTCTCTTTCTCACACTCCCTCTCTCTCTCTCTCTCTCAGTCCCTTCCTTCATCCCTTTCATCTGTATTGCTTCATATCTCCTCCTTGTGTATTGAGTGTATTGTCCTCCTTGTTCTGTTGGGTAGGAATGGTCTTAAGTGGAGTGGGAGGAGTCTATGAGGAGGCGTGGCAAAGCAATCTGTTGCAGTGTGCTTTGTATTTAACTGAGTCAGAAGTACAAGGATAAAAAGACAACACTGGTCCACAGTACTGGGGTGGATGGTGGCTCAAGTGTTCTTGGCCAAAGAAAAACAAAATAAAAAAGCCAATCTCTCAGAAGGCAGCAGCTCTCACCTGCCGTGCACCAGCTGGACTGATCGTTCTGAGTTCTACTTAAAAGAAGAGATTGTAGCGTCTGTTCCACATTTATGTAATCTTGTTGACCCACAGCAGAGTGAAACAAAAGTCAACAGATCAGCTGGACTCTTCTGTCTTGCCATGTTCACACTAATATGTTTAGGAATAGAATTGTTCTTGCTGATTGTGGTTCCAAATTGTGATGTGTTGACTTAGAGATCTAAAGCTTTGGGCTTCCAGTTGGGGGACTGTTGCAGCTGGCAAGGCTGTAGTTAGTGCTATATTAATATTTATTAGGCTTTTTTGGAAAATAATGGCTGGGTGTGTGAATGTGTGTGTATGCACAAGAACCTGTGTGTGGGTGTGGGTGTGAGTGAGTGTGCATGCATGTGCATATGTGTGTGTATGTGTCTGTGCATGTGTGCGTGTGTGTGTGTGTGTGTGTGTGTGTGTGTGTGTGTGTGTGTGCACATGTGACACATGTGATCAGCTGTGGGACACGGTGAAAACAGGTGGGCAGATAAAGTGGGTCATATTGATTAGGTCTGAGCTCTGTACACACAACTGTCTTGTCAACAGATTTCTTGCATGCAGCCTACAAGCATGTAGCTTCTCCACCCGATGGTGGAGCGATGGTGACCGTGATGGATGGAGGCAGAGATGGCGAATGTCTCTGTGGACAGATCTGGGGTAGGGGTTGGCCTATCTGAAGGTTTCCCATTAAAACTACAAGGGCACGTTCTGCTTAGGTTTTATCTTTATACAATGAAACAACAATGACAATAAACAAACTAACCACCAATACATAAATCATTAATTTCGATCTTCACAGAGGGATAAAGGCAGTCCATATTTGATATATATCACTAATAGTATATGTTTGTACAGAAATAAGTCAAACTGGAATCTCATGATGTGAAATGACACCCAACACGGAGTAATTTAGCGTCTGGTATAGAGAAGAAGGAAATAGCCTACAAAGCTTCTCTCACATCTCCTGCTTGTATGTAAGTTTAACAGACAGTCCCTTCACCAGCTAATCGACACCCACTGCATCAAGACAATTACTACACAGCAGAGGGTATAGCAGGCCTGCAGCAGATTTGAGAAGACACAGGGTGGTAAAAATGAAATAGATATTCCCAAGATTGCAGACATATTTCATCGAAAGTATTTCATGCATTTCTGCATTTTGGTTTATTGCTGAAAATGGCCAAGTGTTTTATGTAAAATTCACGAAGGCTGCTTCACACCCAGCTCCTCGGGGAGGCCTTCTCTCCACTAACTATGCTCTCTACTCTGTACTTCTGCTACCAGCTGCATAAAACCTATTCAGTTTGTAAAATCATTATGAAAGATGACGCTCCATCTGATTTTACCCAGTCATTATTCAGTAAAGTTCAAGGAAATCATTTGCAGTAAGCACAGTCTTGCATGCAAAAAAAGTCATTATAAATGCCAAATGGGATATGATTAGAAAAATACTGGGCTTCCCCTTCCAGTCTCTAACTCTGGTGAATATTTTGGGTGGTATTTTCATGTGAAAGACGCAAATGACAATATGTATTGATCTAATATTCTCGGAACAATGTCAAGGGTTCACTTTAGCATTTGAAAGTACAACAGAGACTGTGGTTAGAAGCTTGGGGAGAGAAGTAATCAGGAAGTGAATTATGCAGCCATGGCTCTCCATGCAACTCCATACACAAGGGCCGGAGCATCAGAAAATGGCTGCCTTCCTCCTCCGCCCGTGAGTCTGGAGGCTGTTTCTGCACCTTTAATTGCTTGATATTTGCATAGTGAGAAGTTTACCAGCACTGTGGTGAAAGGCCTATCTGCCTCTGATAGAATTCAGATCACCACAGGGACTGCTGCTCCAGGCGGAAAGCAAAAACAAATGGACTCCAAAAATATATTCTTGACTGAGATGATAGGTGATGGACAGAGAATGCCAATTAGGTACCGCAGTGTGTCGATTCATTCTCCACGTCAAGCGAACACCTCTCCAGCCATCGCTGCTAGACACCCCAATAACAGCTACGCTTATGAAAAAAAAATACAATAAAATAAGTTGCTGGGCTGTTTCTGGGACATTAAAATAATGTATTCTGGTACAGGAAAAATCTGCTATAGAGTGTTAATATAATGTAGGCATTCTAGTATAGTGTGTTCGGTATATGACATTTAAACTTTCTGTTTAACACATACTTTCTGTTTGTGTTTCAGTATTCACTCAGGCTTTGAGTGTGTGTGTGTGTGTGTGTGTGTGTGTGAGAGAGAGAGAGTGCGCTCACATTTTTGTGTGTGAGTGTGTGTGCATGTGCGTGACTGCATACATGTGCATGGGTTAACTAAAGCTGTAATCAAACATTACCATATACATATGGTATACCATATACAACTATCACAGCCATGCCTGAGAACCACATCCTCACTTCAAACTCTTAACAGGGCCTCCCCCTGCACTCACAGCCTCTCCAGCAAGAGCAGAGGCCCCCTGGGTTTGTGGCCCCCTGGGTTTGTGGTCTCCTGGTTTGCGAGGGTTAGAGGTGGGCGGGAGGCAGGCAGGTTAATCCTGCCTGATCTGTGAAGTGCTCAGTGAAGGTCTAGCCTGATCTGTGAACTGCTCACTGAAGGTCTAGCTGTGTTGGCTGGTTCAAAGGTTCAGTTCTGCTGGGGCAAAGAGTGAGCATGTCACTCCACCTTCACTCTCTTTAAGGGCTTAGCCCAGCCTGTCTAGAGCTCGCCCAGATGCAATATTGATGTGAGTTCTGTTAGCAGCAAGAGAAATCTCTTACCTGGCGAAAAATCAAAAGCAAAAGAGAGGCAGAATAAGGTGGTGGTCCAAAGATGGGCTAGCGTTCAGCAGAAGGCAGGTCTTATTAGCCATAGCTCCATGAGGTATAGGAAATGGGAAGTCATATATTAACTATAATGACTGGTGTAAAGTTCGGAAAGTCAGCCACCGTGAATATTTCATTCCTCCTAAGCTGCTTCAGACTCTTCACGCTGAGGATAATTCTGACTTCATTTTGTACCAAACACCTGACAAGGCGCAGTTTTATGGTGCGTCATCAGTGTGTGAACATGTGATCTACACCGAGGAGATGTTCACCTTTTTTATAATGAGCGTTTCGGGAAAGATGCGTACATTCCACATTTTGACAGTTCATATAAAAGGCTCTGTGAATCATTCTTGGAAAGGATATATGATTTTTAGGAAGCGATACTTAACACCGAGGGTACTGTATGTTGTAGTTTACAGTACTCAAATACAACACACACTTCAAACTCTGATCCCAAAATATGTCTCACATTTTGCTATCACAATTTACAGTGTAAATTACCTCACAACTCACAGCTGAACATCAGTGGCATATTTCTTTCATGAAATGAAGTCATAATTAGCATCCTGTTCATGGAGATTTACCCCATAATGGGTAAAAAACACATTAAGCAGAAAATAAAGAGGTTTATTTGCTTGTTTATTTATTTATTTACTTTAAGGATGATGGCAATTGTAGAAATGCAATGCATAGCTGAACAAACTCAAACTAAAGACACTTCATACCCTGATCCGTACACTCCCCACTTCCACCCCACTGACACACACCCCCCCCCCTCGCACATCACACCCCACTGACACACTACCCCTTCCACCTCACCCACCACTGACACACTCTCCCCTTCCACATCACACCCCGCTGACACACTCCCTCCCACGTCTGCAGGCCGTTCACTCACTCGCCAACAGGTGTGGGATCAGGATGATCCTCAGTCTTATTTTTAGAAAAAAAAAAACCCCAAATAAAACAAGTCAGTCAAAGATCACAGGCAGTCATATCCATCCCTCCCTTCACAATAAAAAAAAACAACCCCAAAACAACTCACTCAAACATCACAGTCATATTCACCCCCCCACCCCTCCGCCCCGAACTAAAAATGGAAACTGGAATGAGTCTGAGTCTCCCCTGGTCCCTCATCAGTGAAGACTCAAGCACCAGTGTGAAATATTCACCCAAATGTTCTGTATTCACACGGTTTCTCTATTAAGTCAGTCTCCAGGCTGTGTATTACTGCATAAACCAAACAGAATTACCCTTAAAGAGAGTCACTTTGCTTATTAATGTATGATATCTGTTCCTCCCTTTTTATATTGATGTCCACCAGAATCATTAAAACTGAACTATGGATGAGAATAACAGGTTTGCTGAACTGAGAGCATGCCACAGGGAGCTGCGCTAATGAAATATCGACAACATGCTATGACTGGCTAACGATGCCTTCAGTTTCATTGTGTTTTGTGTCATTAACTATGCAATAGTTACATTTCTAATATTGGGCCATCTTCCCAGCACACGCTCAACCAGTTCCAGTCTGCTGACACAGCCCTGCGGCCCTAACAAACTCCATACCGCAGTCGAAGCGAAAGGTCCTTATAGGAAAACCACAAAAGAGAGTTCCATCACCAGATGCTGACCTGTGTGTGAGTGGACAGGTGTCAGGCATCCTGGGCCAGGGTATGGATCAGTAGCACCTCACCGTGCCGCTCTGTGGGAGTTAGCCAAGTTCCAACCTCCTCGCTCTCAGTGTTCACTTCCCTTAAAATAATAAAAGAAAAGAGAAAGAGAGCAGATGATGGTAGAAAGGTCCTTGTAGGAGACAGGCAGGAGAAAAGGTCACTGAATCACAGAATAACTCGACACTGAGCAGAGAGGGGAAAGAGACAGGAGCTGTTCCTCTTCAAGAGACTAACAACTTCACTCCCACCATGAATATTTTAAGGTTCCCACACTGGCCTTTACGGATTTGTTGATCTGACTTTTATGGTTGTGGTTATTGTGTTCGTTTTCACTGTTTAACCTTGTTTAATCAAAGAGTTCATCAAGGAGTGTGAACTTGATGACTTTACAAGAGACGGACTGAAGTGTGTGTGCATGTGTGTATGTGAATGTTTTTATATATGTGTGTGTGCATATGGAGTGTGTATGTAAATGCGTGTGTCTGTATATGTGTGTATGTGTGTGTATGTGAATGTGCATGTATGTGCGTGTGTGTATGTAAATGTGTGTGTCTGTATATGTGTGTATGTGTGTGTATGTGAATGTGCATGTATGTGCGTGTGTGTATGTAAATGTGTGTGTCTGTATATGTACAGGTTGCCTTCTGCTCCTTCCAGTTTTACTTTGCATCCTATCACTCTTGGCTTGTCAATGCACAGCACAAGGTGTCTCTTTAAATTATGGTTTAGGGTTTTTGAAAAACTTTTTTTAAGTATTGCTTAAATTACCCAGCCACTGTTACAGGGTAACCATGCTATTAATCACAGTCTAGCATACTGACTAACAATGTGTAATTATATTCTGAATACTGATACTCTGTGTAATTATGTTCTGAATACTGATACTCTGTGTAATTATATTCTGAATACTGATACTCTGTGGTCCATTATGTAGATACAGAGGGTCTATACATTCTTACAAATTGTTATTTAGTTTATTACAATACAATAATGGTGTAGTTACCCAGTAACAGTGACAGGAAAATATAAAAGTGTTATTATATATATTTTTTGCATTGTCTCAAGGTGAGACGATGGACAGTTGAATCTAGGCTTATAATAAAGTGAGACACATCCCTCTACTGTGTGTTGCACTGCACAATCAGACGCACACACCCACACACACTATTCTACTAGAATCATTACTTTTCCATTGTTTTACCAAATCTTTCCTGCAGCCTTTAAAAGTTTTGATATGTGTTGTTGGTGTACTGCATGCAGTCTCTTTTTAAATGAATATTCTAGTGCTTTTCCGTTAGTTTCTGTATCCCGCATCCCTTGTGAATGGTTGATTATTATGGTCAGTAATTTGGACATATTTTCCAGTACTTACAAAAATAATGGAAAATCCACTTAGAGTTTTTTTTTGTTCTCGGAGCAGCTGATCCACTTTAATGTGAAACATCTGTTTTTGTATTTTTCATTAAATCCTTTGTATTTACCTTAATTTAAGTATTTGTACAGTAAGTGTATAATTCATTGGAACTAGAGATCAGAGAATTTTTTCCTTAGGGAAGTATTTGTTGTAATAAACACATGGAACTAAAGACCAGAGAATATTTTCCTTAGGGAAGTATTTGTTGTAATAAACGGATGATCCAGGACAATTGGCCAGATACTAGAATTGCTGCACATAAAGGTTGTTACACTGCAATATCCATTTAAGTGATATGTATTAGGCATAGATTAGTAAGCTTCTGTCCAGTGTGTTACTATTGTTATCTTACTTTAACTTACATTACATTCCATCCCTTGATTAATAATTTGCTTAGTTGTATGTATACTGAACTGATGTATATGTAGGTATTTTTTGTCTGCCATGCCGTGTCATCCACACCACTGGAACACCGTAAGGTGTATGTCTCACCTTCATTATCTCAGGTGTTAAGAAGATCTGCTTTGCACCCTGTAACGAAGTGTTCCAATGATTTCACCTGGTTTAATGTATTTACAAATGACTGAGTCTCCTTTTTAGTGTCTCTCTCTCTCGCTTGGCCCGATTCTCCTGCTGGTTTTTGTGGGGGGTTTTTTCAGTTTGCTTCAATCTCCTGCTCTCTGCACCGGCAAGGTCGCTGAACCACACACACATCAGCGTGTCTTTTCAGAATCACCTTGCCTTTTAGCACTTAGAAACACAAATAGATACAAATCTCCCTGATCCTTTACGATTTAACTGCACTTTTGTCTACTGGAAAGTCGAGAGATTCAAGCCACGGCAGCAGCTATAGAGAGACCAGCACAGGAACATGTCCAGCTGTAGAGAGACCAGCACAGGAACATGCCCAGCTGTAGAGAGACCAGCACAGGAACATGTCAAGCTGTGGAGAGACCAGCACAGGAACATGTCCAGCTGTAGAGAGACCAACAAAGGAACATGTCCAGACACGTCCAGACGCTGCTCCACACCATGGCAAGTATGTCAGTGGCTTGTCATTTTATGTCACCATTCAAAACCATGATTTTTTTCATTCTGACTCATTCAAAAGAGTATGTGTTTTATTCATACAATTTTTTTAAAACTAACTTATATCCTTGCATAGATTTTAAATATATGTCATTGAAGTCACTTAAAATAGAATCTTAATGTTTAATGAGATGGTAACAGGACAGAATCATTTGCAGTTGAAGCAGTTGGACGTGGAAGTATTGGATGAAATGATAGTCTTGGTCCCCCTCTCCTTGTTCTCTGGCTTTAAAAATATCCTTTCTGTGCCACTAATGCATGATTCATGCACCTATTGGTATTTTAATCGCCATTAAGAGCATAATTTCTCCACTTCAGAGGTAACGATCCTAATGGCCTGATCATATATTAGTTGCACCACTGAATCAGGAACTTAGCAACCAGAATATTTTTCACTCTGTCCATCTCTCTCTCTCTGTCTCTCTCTCTTTCTCTCTGTGTGTTTCTGTGAATTTCTTTCTGACAGGTGAAGGGAACAGTCTTGTAGATTGAGTGGGCAATATTAATCAATATTAATCAGGTTTATAATCAGCGACGGCACTGAGTTTGTGTATGTGTGTGTGTGTGTGCGAGTGTGCATGTGAATGAGTGTGTTTGCAAGCGTGTATGCTTGTGTATATGTGTGCGAATGTGCGCATGTGTGTATGTGTATATGTGTGTGTGTGTGTGTGTGTGTGTGTGTGTGTAGGTGTGTGTGTGTGTGTTCTATGCACAGCTCAGTAGCTCCTCACCATTGTCTCTTACAGTGCTGTGGCAAAAATAAGTCACTGGGCGGATGAGCACTGGAACCACAGAATCAGACATGATAACTTTGAACATGAGAACTATATGCTATACAAAATCAGACATAATACCTTTGAACACTGGAACTATATGCTATACAGAATCAGACATAATACCTTTGAACACAGGAAATATATGCTAAATGGAATCAGACATAATACCTTTGAACACTGGCACTATATGCTATACAGAATCATGCATTTGGAACTATATATTGTACAAAATCAGACATGACAACTACAAGCACTAGAACTATAAGCTTTAAAGAACCAGGCATGATAACTTTGGGTACGAGAGCTATATGCTGTAAAGAATCAGACAGTTGAACTATACGTTATACAGAATCCACCATGATAACTTTGAGCACCTGTTCAATTATGTGCTGCTTAAAGCAAACGAGCACATATCTTTTCCTGGTGTCTGATCATGTACAGCATACAGTTCCAGCTCCACTCTTGGTGTCTGATCATGTACAGCATACAGTTCCAGCTCCACTGCTGGTGGTCTGATTCCAGAATGCAGAAGAGTCAATCCAGAGTTGCTCATTACTAACAATAATGCTCACATTTCATATCCATCCGTCCATCTATTCAGCCACCAATCCATCTCCTCATCCACTCATCTCTCTGTTTCTATTTCTCTCAATGTCTCTCTTTCTCTCTCTCTGTCTCCTTCTATATCTCTCTGTGCTAAGCAGGTTGGAAACTGATCTGCGTTTTTCACATGAATGCACACAGGCATGAACGCACTAGCATCACGTGCACACTCACAGACACACACACACACACACACACACACACACACATACACATACACACACACACACATACACACATGAACACACACATACCCAAGGACAAGCATACAGACACACAAACAGAAACACAGACATACAGACACACACATGCACCACACACACACACAGGCATACAGACACACAAACACACACATACACTGATGCGCACACACACATACACACACACAAGCATAGAGACATACACACACACACAAACCATGACAGGCATACGGATACACACAGACACACAAACCCTCACAGACACACACACCAAACCCAGTGGATGTGGTTGATTGGCTTGTGTGTGTGAAGAAAGGTGGAGGCCTCTCACCCTCCCCACAGCTGGGGGCCATTTTAATATTTCACACTATAATATCTCAGCACCTTCCTGGGCACTGACTCCCTTACGGGACACTTGTTGCCATGCATCAAGACTGGCACAACAAAAGCCCCATTAGCATTGCGGCATGAATCCAGACACTCCCCGTGCTGGCCACAACCATGAAATAGCAAACGGAGATCTTACAAAAGGGTTAAAACACTTGCTTTTGTTTCTCATGTGACGCATTTTTTTCTTTAATGTGAGTCATTACATCATAGCTTACAATGCAGTCAAGATTAATACACAGCAGGACCCAGAAAACGGTGTACATTTGGCAGGGGTGGAGGGACTGTGGACTGTGGGGGGTGGTGCTTGCTTTTCAGTGGCTAGTGTGAATGGTTAAATAATAAAGAAATGCATCTTCTCTGTTTGTGTATATTCAGTCTGTCAGTCAGATCATCCAGCAGTAGGAAACCATCAAACAGTGAGGAACCATTGATCAGTAGGAAACCATCAATCAGTGAGGAACCATTGATCAGTAGGAAACCATCAATCAGTGAAGAACCATTGATCAGTAGGAAACCTTCAATCACTGAGGAACCATTGATCAGTAGGAAAGCTTCAATCAGTGAGGAACCATTGATCAGTGGGGAACCATTGATTACTATGGAAGCATTGATCAGTCGGGATCCGTCAATCAGAAGGGAACCAGCAATCAATGGGAAACCATTAATCATAAGAATTGATAGCCCATGATGAAATCTTCCAAATACAGTAGAGTTTGTAACCTTTGACCCTTTTAGCCGAAACCTGGGTATCTTGGTATGACAAGTCACCCAATCTCACTTCTCAGGTGTTTGTGGGTTAATATATGAAACCTAATAAGGCCTACGTGTCTCTCTTTGAAGGTTAGCAGCAGTATTTATGTAGCATTGTTCAGGGAGGGTAAGAGAGAGAGAGAGAGAGAGAGAGAGAGAGAGAGAGAGATTGAATATGTTAGCAATAAGAAGTTTCATAATGTACACATCATTCTTTTAAATAAGGCAAAGTACCCTGTAGCCAATCACTGTCATTTTAAAGAACACAGTGTACTGCCCCTATACCAGTGTGGAATTAACACCAGCAGTTATCATACAGGTCCAACTGGACACACATAAACACCATATGTTTTAACTCAACACCATGGGTTTTTTCTTCACACTGTAAATAAGACGTCTTTTATAGGATGACTACCATGTTGCTGACCTCTGTTCAGACAGGGAGACACGATGAAGCTCCGCCTCCCATTCACTGGCATTCTGTTTATATGGTGCTGAAGACGAGGTGAACAGCACTATTACTGTTCATCACTGGCACTAGATATAGATTTTATTTAACTAGATTTTTAAATAATTTCCCAAAACATTTAGATAACAAAAGAAATGTTCTGCTCTTTAAACATATAAACTGGAAAATGTAAAACACACTCACACACACACACACACACACACACACACACACACACACACACACACACACACACACACACACACACACACACAAAAAGTTCAATTATCTTAATTTGACTGAAAATATGTAAGTAGACAAAACTGATTGGGTGTGATCCTGTCACACAAATGTTTTGTGTTACTGCCATGGAGGAGGTGCTGATAGATTCGTATATTTCCCGTAACCAAAAAACGCTGCTACTGATGCTGTACATAACAGATATGAGACAAAATGTCCTGTCCCGTTTACGTGACTGTTTCACAAACAGGAGGCTGGGTAGATATGAAATACGTAGGAGATGGAAAAGCCCATATAGTCTTAATTCATGAACAGACTGACCTTTGTGGTTCGGTTTATATAGAACAAAATTAAGTTCAAGTGGATTTTGAAAGCAGATGGTGCTTTTTGAAAATGATTTTTTTTAAAGTCTGAGGAAATAAACTGACTATACATCATAGAGCAAATGACCATCAACAAAACAACACCATGTATTGTACTAAATAAATTTGACTTTAAACATTTTGAAGGTATTGGGTTTTATTTTTGTAATCAGTGTCAATTTTGGACACAGCAGAATTTAGCTTGATGTGTGTGACCTTTGCTCATTCATATAAAGATGCTGAAAGCTTCTCTTCAAACTTCAGCACATGGTGAGATGGAAATTAGAACGTCTGCCTGAAAGCATCTACAACATTGTGTTGTTTCAAGAGTTAGCAAGAAAATGAATAAATGAGAATGAATGTATTCAGGTTTCCTAGTAACGAGCCCCGGCAGACGTCTGCCGTAATACAATTTTAATTTCAGTATAACTTTCAATACCTTTCAGTATTGAGTGTTTTTCCAAAAGTACAACACAATCTTACGTATATTTTGGATTTGGGTCGATATCAGAAAAATATACTGTAATGGATATAAGTGAAGAAATTTTTAAGGAAACCTATACAACAGTATCTGAAATCCAGCCTGAAAATGGTGCAGCTAGTTAAAGCCGGTCATACTGACTAGGATCAGACTGGGATCATAGTACTGCTCCTGAGATCAGATTCAATTTCTATTGGTATTGGTAAAGGTGCAATGAAGAGAGACTCATAGTACAGATGGTGGCTTTCAGGTACCTTCTCTATGTGCGTTTGGTGCTTAGTGGGTAGGAAAACTGTAATTTACCACTGTAATTCACAAGAAGAACAACAATATAGTCAATATTTGACTCGCATTCATTAATGAGGAAAAATGCAGACAAACTATGGTGTAAATTTCAGGAGAGAGAGAGTACAATACAGGTGAGAACCAAGAAGGAGATCCAAGGTTAATTATATCACTTCACACTGACTGTAAAGTAGTGGAAGAAAAAAAACAAAGTTTTAAAAAATTATATTTATCTGTAACATATTTACATTTATCCACACATGATATCTGCAAACATAGCATACATCATAACACATCCCACTCAAAAAAAATAAAAATGCCCCGTACATTTGAAACACTGTAGTAGCTATTAATGAAAAAAAAAAATGGATTCGTTTTGATATCAGGCGACATTGTAGAGCATGATATCAGTATCAAATCAGTACAGAGAAATGGTATCACACCTCTAATGTGTAGATGTTGTGTATGTGTGTGTGTGTGGGTGTGTGTGTGCGTGTAGTTATGTGCATAGTTGCTGTGTGTCTGTGTTACTAAATCCAAGTAAAAAAGGTCTGAATTCATAAAACAAAAGTTATTGACTCGAGTATGTTTGATTTGTTAATACGTTGGTGGAACCCTTTACCCATTGCTGTGTGGCAGTGCTGGTCTCTGTTACATGCTATTAGATGATTCCCTGTTGTCACTTTTCACCTCAACGAGGCAGATGATAAGAGAAAGCTCCAGAGTACCAAACCTAGTTTTTCAATTTCACATTATAACAGAAGAGAGCTTGTGATTTCCTTAGAGAGCACACGTTCTGTCTATATGACTGTGTAGGCCTTAGCGTGCGTGTGTGTGTGTGTGTGTGTGTGTGTGTGCACATGCATGTTTATAAGTATGAGTGTGTGGGTTTGTTGGGACATTCTTCACATGTGTGGTGTGGGTGGATGTGGGTGCATGTTTGTAAGTATGTGTGTGTGTGTGTGTGTGTGTGTGTGTGTGTGTGAGTGTGTGGGGGTTTATTAGTGTGTACACCATAGCATGTTTATAAATAGAGATGCATCTTAGCAGCGTGACCCACTTGTTTCAACTGGCAGTTTAAGATGCACTAATTATGGTATACAGTGTAGTAATCACATATCAACCCCTTAACATTCACATCACTTCTCCTTCCCTCTCTGTGCTGACGGATTAGTGGGAAAAAATGACATCTAATTTCAAAACATGCCTAAAACAACTTTTGGATGCTTCTATTCGCATGTGTTTGTCTGTGTCTCCTGCTGTTAGCTTGCTTTAGCCGACGCTAGTCTATATTTCCTTGTGTTAGCCATGGTTTGCCTATGTTAGCTTGGCTATGTTATTGCGGTTTACCCTGAATGTGCTCCTGCTAGCAGTGCTAGCGTTCTGCTGTGTTTTTCTCTGTTAGCCTGTATAGTCTCTATTCGCTTGTGCTAGCTTGTGTTTCGGGTTACGCAGTGAACTGTGCATGAGTGGTTGTAATTACAGTGAGGGCTGTCCGTTCTAGTGCATACATAAGCTCTCAAAGAGCACAATCCTACAAGTGTTCGAATTTACTAACATGATAAACATAGTAGAGTGTGTGTGTGTGTGTCTGAGAGAGAGAGAGAGAGCTCTCTCTACTCTGTTGACAGAATGTAGGTTTCGTGAAAAGCCTTCCCTGCCAGCAGTAGCCTGCTCTAGCGAGGTAAGGCGATTGGAGAGTGTATTTCGGAGTGTGGTAGTGATATCGGCTCTGGGCTCCCAGCACTGGCTGGCCCTGTCACCCATGTTCATAATGTGCAATGCAATGAGATGCAATAAGCTGCAGGCTAAATGGGTCCTTCTGCAGTGATGTCTACGGTGACACCGTGCAGGATGGAAGCGGGGTTCGCTTGCTCCTCTTATATTACGGAAGAGAGCCTCCTCTGATTCAGACGCACGAGTGTAAACGGCTCCTGAGACCAGCGGCTGAGGAGCGCCGGGCTCCTCGTGCACGGGAGTGCGATGACCAGTCGGCTGGCGCTTCAGCATGGCTCTTAGCAGCAGACAGAACAGTTTCACCGTTCCTGGGTCTGGGATGTTGGAGCATGACGTGCAGCAGAATGAACCAGCCTGGCTCTGAGTGCAGCTTCAAGGCCTTGCTACACAACCACCACTGCCTCATTATTTCTGTGTGATGGGTTCAGGAGAGAAGGAGAAAACAACTCACTGAAGAGGAATAAAGGACAGACATGATGCTGAAATATTCAAGGGCAGCTGCAGGTGGGTTTAACTAAGAATGGTTTTGCATATGTGTGTGTGTGTGTGTGTGTGTGTGTGTGTGTGTGTGTGTGTGTTACGGGTAGGCCCTGGAGCACACTGCAGGCTAGGCTGGGTGGATCAGGTTGCTGGAGGGAGAGAGAGAAGGAGGGAGAGAGTGAAAAAGGGAGGAAGAGAGAGAAACAGAGGGGAGGAGGGAGGGGCTGAGCTCCCACCCAGGCCTCAGGCTGCTATTTTTAGCCCCTGGAGCAGATCGCTGGCACTCGCTCAAGAAGGATGGCGATGTCATCCCAGTAGAGAGCCCAGGAGAGAGGGGATCGGTGGGAAGGGGAGAGAGAGAGACAGAGAGAGAGAACGAGAGAGAGAGAGCGAGAGAGAGAGAGAGAGAGAGAGAGAAGAAAGGAGAGGGAGAACAGGACGAGAGAAAGAGAGACTGAGAGAGAGAGGGAGAGGGAAAGAAGGAGAGAGAAGCAGAGGACATATAAAAAGAGAGAGGGAGAGAGAGAGAGAGTGAAGGTGTGTGTGTGTGAGAGACAGAGAGATAGGGAGTGAGATAGAGTGTATATGTGTGAGAGAGGAAGAAGGAGTGAGAGAGAGATAGTGTGTGTCTGTGTGTGAAAAGAGAGAATGTGTGTGTGATTGTGTATGTGAGAGAGAGAGGGGGGGGGGCATAATAAATTGTCATTCAGAGGACCTTTGGTGTAAAATATCCGATGGTGAATTGGAGGCAGAGCTGTGTCTGCTGGAGGTCGTTAGTCTGCAGAACGCTTCACTGTGAGCTCAGCCAATCACCTTCCTGTGTAGGACCTGGCCAGGTGATGTCATCATGCATGGGAGTGGGTGGGTGGGGCTGCATGTCTTTCTTCCACTAGCATGGCAGAAGGTTAAACCTCCACCACCCTTTTCTGTACAAACTCACTCACAGACGTAGGCGAAGCCAGTGTTCACAGGTCCCGCAGTTCATCTGCTAAAGCATGCAAGCTGGTGTTCTACAGCACATTGAAGATCTGAAGATCCTGCTGAACCAGTAATATGTTTTTTTATTGAATTGGAACCAGAGCTTACGACACACGGGAGTCATCGAACAAGCCTCAGTCTGCCTTCCTCTGGGCTGCTACTCCAGCATCATGTTATTTAAACACAGTACGCTACAATAAACACCACAGGGACATATCAACATGTTGCAGAAATATCGTCATGCTCCACAAAAATTGTAGCTCAGGACCTTCTCCATTTAACCATTTAAGCAATCTCTCCTGTAAGCAGTTATTCCTAAAACACAGTGCTCCACCATGTTGCCTGTGGAGAAATGAGACACTGAGACACACTGAATTTCACCTGTATGTCTTTGGAAGGCCCTTCTCTCCCACACACTGCACTGACAGCCTGCCAGACACCTGTGACACTCATCTGTTCTACTAATGTTCCACTGAGTTGCTGTGTACTCACAAATGTTGTCCCAGAGTTTGGACAAAACAGGTTCCAGAGCAGTGGCATATATCTTACATGCTGGAATCATGGGAAGGTAATAGAAACTCCTGTGCACCTGTGCTGGTCAGAGGTCAGTTTCTAAAGGTTGCACAGTTAGCTTCAGCGCTGGAGCTATGGTGTGCATCAAGCCACATTGGGGGAAACCACAACTGGGATCTTCTAGGGTGGGAAAAGTGCCAGAACATTTTCTAATCACAGAATGGTGATTCAGTTGGTGAGCGGCTGGAAAGTCACGCAAAGGGAGACGAGATTGAGAAGGAAGCCCGCCTTCTTTGGCTGCCATTCACGTAATGTCATTTGGGACTGGCAGCTGGAAATGTCCCAGCATGCCGTGACATCATGTGAACATTACCTTCACCTGACATCACGGTCTCCCCAGGAAACCAATGAGTAAAACACTTAAATAAAAATAAATAATGCAATTAAAGTGACCAAACAATTATTATCTTTTTCAAATCTAAAATGTGAGCTTTCTGCAAACTGTGAGCTGAAAGGCTACATGATACAACGAAGATGTATTCTGACAGAAGAATCAGAATATTGTGAACAAAACCCATCTTGGAATTAACAAAAGTTGATATTCAATGATAAGTCAATTTATTAATTGATTAATGTTGATGTTCTATAAAAATTTAAGACAAAATAGTTCTTAATTTTGAAGAATGCACAGGGAAAAAGGAAGGGAAGCTCCATGCAGGTCTCCAACTGAAATGTTTAATGAATGTAACAAAATGAAACTGAACTGAAAAGGCAAACTATAACAAAAGAGACTCAGCGACATTAAAGGCTGACAAGGTCTAAATAAAAACAAGGCCTTTAAATAAGGTAAACATAAAGACATTGTGATCCTCAGGTGGCAAGCTAATTCATGGATAATGCCCAACACCTGAGGAAGGCATGGACAACATAAATTAAAGGACGTAAACAATAACAAATTCATGTGCTCCACTGCTGCCACTACCAGAGAACACCAGTAGGGGGAGTCTCTGCATCGTGACATTAATATTCATATTTTGAGCAATACTCAAAATGTTATGAATTTTTTTATGACACTTCAACCACTACTTTCATTTCTCTTATTTTTTTAATCAAAACTTGTCTTATTTTGTCCCAAAACACAATAATTTATGTAGAAATCCTAAGACTAAAACAAAGTTACCAGTTTCTGGCCTCTGCCAGTCAGATACCATTTGGGTGCCAGATCATTTCCAACCCAGCATTAACTTTGACACTTTAGTGGGAGTTGAGCTGGAACAGCAGTGTTGCTGCGATTTTTACACATGTCAGTGTCACTCCCAGGGTCTAAGCTGTGCGCCACTCAAAAATATCCATCCAATAGCAGTTCTGTGGTGAGAAATCGACCAATGAGGAAGAGCCTGAAGAAGGCTGACACAAACTGTGAGCAAATCAGTGTAAAAAAAACCTTTGGAGTCACTATTTTTTTTTTTATGAAGAGGATTTTCAAATAAGGTGACAGATCTATCTATCTATCTATCTATCTATACACATATGTGTGTGTCTGTATGTCTATCCCTCTCTCTCTCTCTCTCTCTCTCTCTCTTTCCTATATAGTTCTTTTCCTCTGCCTGTTTGCTGTTTAGCTATCAGCAGGGAAAGCCTGGTCCTCCGGATCTTCTGTAGAGTGAAGATTACCGTCAGACCTCTGGCCAGAGGCCTGCACACTTGTGTCAGATCTGTCAGCTAATGCTGTTGTGTTGGTCTTGAAAAATGTGATCCAGAACATAGTATCCCACAGCCTTGATAAATCAAATTTCATATGTCCTTTATAACTCTGTTTCCTGCTCATAGATATATAATCACACTCCATGGGATTTTACACATGACAGACACTGTTTATCTGACAGTCTTAAACATCCTTGGAAGCAGATCTGACTGTTCAGTGGGTCGTATGACATGCTACTCCTAAACATATGTCAGCCTCTGTAACAACACAATGTGGGTGTGTGGATTGCAAAGAATATTACATCAGTGCTAAATCAACACGTCGCTTCAGTTTTTAGCTATTACACCATGGCTCAGTGTGTTATTTCAATCCTGATCCAAGAATCCTGATAAGGGCTCACTTTTGCCTGCTGCTGTCATCAGTGTCGCACTCCAGCACCAGTGGAGTTACACATGGTTGCAGGAGATGACAGGTATAAGCTATCCCTCCCCCAAAACTTCACATGGTCCCCTCAATCTCGGAGGCTCGCACCTTTACGAAGACACTTCATTAAGTTTTTATAAGGCTGGCTCTTGTCACTGATACAGACAGAGAGATAGAGTGAGAGAGAGAGAGAGAAAAAGAGAGAGAGAGAAAGACGGAGAGAGAAAGAGAGAGGGATTGACTCGACTCCTCCACCAATCTGTACCCCTCCACAACTGCTCCGACAGGGGCCCTGTGGCTGATGCGGGGGCTCTGGTGACACCCCTTGGCAGTCAGAGGACAGTAATGGAGAGAAGGGCCAAGCATGGGGGCGTTGGGTGTCGACAAGGAGGACTGACAAACTGACACACACACACACACACACATGCAGAGAGAGAGAAAGAAAGAGAGAGAGAAAGCTTGAATGGGGAGCCTGGCGTCCATGGTGACGGGTTTATGCTCATTAGAGTCGATCCTTAAACCAGATGGAAGCTTCACTCAAAAAAAGTCTCTACATCTCTCAGCTATGAGAGAGTGAGAGAAAGACAGAAAGAGAAAGAGGTTGACCCCCTTCCTCAACTCCTACTCCTCTTCCTCACCGATCCTGAAATGAGCCTTAACAAACCCCCTTCAGTTAGGCAAGCCTTCACTGGCAGGTGAGGCAGATTTAAACCTAGAATGGCCACAGACACCTGGAACCTGGTGGGGGAGAAGTAGGACGACAGAGGGACATGCTTTTCTCATAAACTTCCAGACAGCTTCACTCACATCTCCTGAGTTTGTCTGTAAGATGTCTAATTCACTTGGAGCTGTGCTTTTCAGACCACCCATGGTTGAACCTTGCTGTACACCTTAAGTAATCAAAAGGGTTAAGTGGAACAAAAACTGTTAGAAAACTGTGGCTAAGTGTAGTCACAAACTGAAAACACCTCTCTTCTCCCCCTCTCTTCTCCATCTGCTGTTGATCTGTAAGCATTGTCCTCTGGCAAGAGGTCTCGTCAGGGTAAACACTGCCCCATTCTCAAAACAGTGCCGTGTTTTCCTCAGGGTTTATGACATGGATATGGGCTATGGGAATGCCTTCCTCTTCAGCTTGATGGTGATGCGTCCATTCAGCTGCATTTAAAACTGAGCAATGACTGAACGCGATGTTTCCTAATAAATAATAAATGCAGGCCAACCTTTAGCATCCAAAGAATGAAATGGACACGCTTGAGTGTGTGTATAAATAACTTGATTCTGACAGGAAACGTCACACACACACACACACACACACACACACACACACACACACACACGCACGCACACACACTCTACCATGTCATAAAATGGCAGTGATGCTGGCGGGTGAAGAGGCTCATAAATTCACACAGAGCGACCCAGCACTGCAAGCATACTGTGAACGACGGGGAAACTTTTAAATAAACATCTATTTAGATTGATAATCACAACATCCAGCAACCTGGACTTTTTGTGGATACAGCAGGTCACTTCAGATCACATTAGCATTTCATTTCCCTGCACATGACATTATTCATTTTTTTAATCATTTGTTTACATCTTGAGAAGTCCACTGGGTCAGATCACCTACCAATTAGCACAAGCGAGAAGGATGTTTGGTTCTGTCAAATGAAGTTGTAAGACAAGCTATGAACACGATTCCTGACACCAGCTCAAACCTTAGCCATCCAAAATTTCTCATATGAATTTGCAATCCAGAGATCGCATTGCATGCTGCTGTATCACTGACAGTGTGTTTGAATTGAATCTCTGTCACATCAATTCAACAGGACTTAAAAACCCTAAAAGAAGGAACTGCTGGAGTCTCTCCCCTTAGAAGAATCAGTGAACACAGAGTAATGTCATCTTGCTGACGTTCAGAGAAGCAGGGCTCCTCAGCGAATGCAGGCGATATCCCTCCTTAGAGAGCACACCGTCGTTCTCCGAGCAGTGCATTATGGGTAGGGTTAAGGGTTTGTGAGAGGAAAGAGGCTCTCTGTCCTGGCCTCCCACAGGCATCGGCACTCAGGATTTGTTTAATTGCCAGACTTTACCACCTGCATGAATGAGCAATCAATGGCTGAGGCAAAGCAATGAGACTGAGGTGGAAAAGACTGCAGTGAGTAATCAGCACTCTGTGCGTTCTTCTAGTTAAAGAGAGCCTCCTGTTAAAGGGCATCTCTAATAATAACACGCAGAGTGACACTTTCTACCTGGCTGTAATGAGCCCTCTCATTCTTAGTCACCAATCAATAGCTGCTAGTGACAGGATCTTGCTTTTAACCTACACTCATACTCAAGTCCTCCACTGACTGAAGAAATAATGGGGCCCATCGCTGCATTTGAGGTAGATCAAATAACCATCTGAATGAGACTGAAATGCTCTGGGGAGGGAGTGGGGGGGGGGGCACTTTCCTGGGCCTGAGGGCACAACAACCACTCTTCCTGTACCTACTAGATGCACGCTTTATTTAGGACACTACTACAATTAGAACATAAATACACACACACACACACACACACACACACACACACACACACATACACTGTCAGACGTCCCTCCAGCTCCATAAGCTGATCTGAATCACACTACACTTCCCAGAATCCCCAGCGGAGTCAGATGGACCTCCATGCCCAACCATCAACCTACAGCTGTCTCACATTCATCCTCCCTGGAATACTAATTGTTTTCACCTGTTCCTAGTTGGCCTATTTTCCTTTAATTCAGTCTGAAGTATTACTTGTGTTATTTTGGAGGCGGACCAAGTGTTTTGTATTGTTTTTTTCTATTGTGTTTTGTCCTCTGCTGCTTTCTGACTGATTTTTCTCAGCTGTTTTTTTGGATTCTTGCTTTTGGTTTTGCGAACCTGTTGTCATGTTTTTGACCTGTATTGGTTTTGACATCTTGATGTTCCTGATCACATCCCTCTGGCTTGGAAACTTCACCGATCTGGTTTTGACTTTAACATGTTGTTCTACTATGTTACTGAGTCACCATTTCACTATTTAACACATATCAACTTTCTCTGGTTGATTCTGTTCTGTTACACACAGAGAAAAATCACTGAATATGCTGATAGGTAACAGTGACTTATAACTTATGACTTAAAGTGTCTTACTTTTGAATAGATGCCATATCTATCAATTGTCATTTCTACTCCTATGTTTATATGGACATTATGTAGCCATTATAACAGCTGAACAGTTGTAGAGACGTGCAGCTACAGAGCTGAAGCGTATCAGCTGTCAGTGTTCTAGGTTTGGGTGAAAAAGGTTGGGAGTGATTGATAATTTGGAGACCAGCTGCAGATATCTCCAGTCAATTCCCAGAGCCAGCGAGTCATCTCAATCTAGCTCACATTCTGAAGATGTGCAGACCGATCCAGGAGGAATCCTTCTCTAGCAGATGGCATGGAGCGAATCAAGTGCTTCCCTCCTTCGTTTCGGCAGAGCTGACCTCAGAGCACCTCTCCCCTGACACAGCCTGACATGAGCTTTTTCTTGGCAACCACTCGGCTTATTTCTCTCCATGTTCATGCCTGACATCTGGTCAAAGGTCAGGTGGCAGAACACACACTGAGGGGAGAATTCACTTCCGAACTAATGTCAGATCACTGTACAATTACACCCTCCAGTTCATCTCTTCCCCTCAGCTCTGCCTTGGAGGAGGACAGACTAGATTATAAGCTCCGCGGACGGAGATTAATGCTTCACCTGCACCATCTTTTTATTTGTGCTTCAATCCGTGCCAGTGAGCAGTGCAGAGATACAGCAGCCTACTCTGCATTATTAATTATACGACATGTGCAATTGACTCAATCAGGGTGATCTGAACCAATTCCTCACACCCAGTTTTCACCTTGAATGTATCCGTCTTTCATAAAATCGCTAAAATCTAGTGGGGTTTTTTGGGTTTTTTTATATGCTGTTACAACCTCTCACATGTATGACGAAGAATCGAAACTGAAATTGTATCTTTTTAGTTCACAAGTAACCACCGATCGGCTGTTGAAGCCTCAGAATTCTGTAGCACAAGTTGTCAAGCAATGTCTTGCAGGATGACTGTGAAAGTGAAGTCTTCCTCTGAGGTCAGGGGCTGTGTTTCCACCTAGCAGGTGTTGACGCATTGCCTGGCCGGGCCTCCAGACGCCATGGCAACAGTGCTAAGCTGACCTGGTTGGCTGTGGAGGCCTGGTAATTTGGCCCCATGTTGTGACACACAGATGCAGAGACAGTGCTGTCCACAGCCTCTCCAACGTCCGAATCCTTGGGGTCCCACATTCACTCTCTGACTGGAGACTGGAGTGCACAAGCCTCTGATAACACGGTCCATGAGACAAAAATACGTGCTATAAAACCATTGTATTCATTATATGAAAACATTTGTGTTCCAGCTTACAATTAGGGTCATATGGTTTTAATTTTGCTTTTAATTAAGTTACTGGGGATCTGAGGAGATATTAACACGGCATATTTACTTACGGTAGCTGTTTAAACAAATTGTACATTTAAGAGGTGTTTTAAAAGTAGGTCATTTATACTCTTTCTCATTAGTAAAAAGTTGTGAAAAATATGTTTTAATGCAGTTTTGTATTCTGAGTCCAAAAATTTCTCTAAGACCCATAGTTTGTTTGTTCAAATACATTTGCATAGTCTTATGAATAGTAATGACAAGGAATGTGGCTCCTCCCCTCTGTGTTGGCAGATATAGGCAAAACTCATACATTGTACATTTCAGATGATTGAATATACTACAATGGTATTAACAGCCTTGTTATGTATTAATTAAAATCTATATTCTTATGGTAAATTGTTATTTTTCCCTCAACACTATATGGTTCACGTCGTTCTGTTTGTGAGGCAAATAAATAAATAAATAAAAAATGTTGTCACATGTTATTAAATGATTCACCTGATTAATATGTTTATTACATGCCTTCTTACTTTGACGTAAGTAATAATTTTAATAACTGGTAATGTTCTACTCGAGTTGTTATTATTTTAAAGTAGCAGGTGCTTTTACCTGATTACTGTTCTTAGCTACTCTATCCACTACTAACAAAGACCTTCAGAGGCAGGTGTTTCATCTCGCTGTTGGAGGACAGTTGTATAGGTTTGTTTTGGTTTTTTTCCTGTTTATGCGTTGTGTAGATGCCCGGGTGAGTTTGTCGTGTGTATGACAATAGATGACAATAGCTAAAGGAACAATCCTGAGTGGGTCTGAAGGCCACGTCCCCAGCCTGTGGCTCGAGCTTATGTCCCGAGCTCCCTGATTAATACGAGACTTCCGAATGAGCTTCATGCAGCTTTTATGATTTGTCATTGTTGTAATCAGTTCTCTCCACCAATCAAACTGCCTCCATCAGAGCTGGACTTCCCTTCAGCTAACGACAAGACGAACACTGGAGATTGAAATATCTCCCATGCTCTCTATACGACAAATTAAAATTCACTCAAGCATTGATTCTCCTATTATAATTGCCTTTGGGGAAATAAGCTTTTCAGGAGAGGAGCAAGAAGAGGGAGAGAGAGAATGAAATAGAGTCTTAACTTTGTGGCTGTACTGACAGGAGCAGTCCCTCCGGGCTTGATTCTCCTCCTCGAGGAGCCCAGAAGAAGCTTCTAGTAAGGGCTGAGTGTCTGCTTCTGGCTGCAACCTCCACAGCCACCCCCTCTTTCCTTCCACAGTGCTGCCTGGCAGGTGGAGGCCGTGGAGGCCCAGCAGGCCGAACGACTGTAGTCCTCCACATTCACGTGTCAAGCATCGCAGCTTTGTTAAACACTGGGACCCCCGTGATGTAAGACACCGAATAAATAAGAACTGGTTAACAACTTAAGAAAGAAACAACCAATACGATTTTAGAACCCGCCGCTCCAGCTCTCATTGAATAACGTATGACACATCCACTCACTCACCTTTGGCATTAAGGAACCTAAATGATTCAAGGCCCTTTTCTTTCATACGTGTTCCATTATTTTTTGGTGCACATTACCCTGTGACTGATCCCAGACCTGTCACCTGCAGAAGCACACAGGGCCACCACCCCTCTCCCATCCACCTACACTTAGCTAATCGACTAATCTGTGACTCAGTGGCTTAAAAGAATCAAGCAACCAGATTAAAGAGAGCAGCGTTATGTTTCTCCCGGTATGAGTAAGCGCTTATATTCATACTGTGTAAACTAAAGACAGAATTTTTTGCAGAATTGTTTCTACTCGATTCTTTGTGTGTTCCAGAAGGAAGGAGGAATGTTAAACTACTACTCAGCTTTCAGGATTTCATTCAGGGTTAGGGTTAGGGTTAGCGCTGAAGTAAACTCAGTACTGATGGTAACAGCTGCTGGTGTTGGAAACAATCACGAACTGACCTGTAAACATACATTACGGTTTGGACACTTCTATTCACACTTACTGTAACACCGGCAGGGAATCTAACAGGTTCATCTGTTCCTGCTGAATGTAACTGAATGTACATTTCAGGGATGAATTATAATCATGTTAAAACAACAAAGTATAGATCATGCAGTTTTGTTTATTTGTTTGTTTACTTGTTTTTCTTGCTTGTTTGTTTATTTATGCTTTCTGAAAGCATGTGGGATTACCGATCGAGGGCACATGGGACTTGTACTAGAATGGCTCGTGAAGACTGGAGCCAGCAGGACATTACAGTCACGGCTCTTCTCTCTGCTGTGGAGAAGGACATTTACCACTGCAGGAGTCCTGCTGAAGAAACTGACACTGCCCTCCCGTCACCGGCTGTCTGAACACTCTTGTAGGCAAAATGTCATCCAACTTGTCAGCACTCTAATCCTGGACATCCATTTGCAGCTGCATTCCACCAATATTCTGCAGCTCTCTCTCTCTCTCTCTCTCTCTCTCTCTCTGTCTCTGTCTCTGTCTCTCTGTCTTTGTCCTGACAGGCATGTCGTCTGTGTGGCACTTGTTCAGTGATGATGAATGATACCATGTGGTTGTGACTTTCTCCAGTCTCCTAATGATGCGTATGATTCTCAGCTGTGGTTCTCAGTAGTGCTCTAGGGCGCCCCCTGCTGCACTGGAGTGTGGGGGTTTAGTGCTGATTCCCCCTCTTCTTGAGAGAGAGCCTCTCGAGCTGCTACACTGGCCCACGGTCCCACAGCAGGCTCCCCGGGTGCGACTAGGGACTCCAGCTTGGCCGTCTCTTGCTAATTACTCAGCGCAAACAAAGCCCCAGGGCTAAGGTGTTTCCAGGCACAGTTTTATTATTATTAGGGTTTTTTTTTTTTGGAGGGGGGGGCAACCTGACATTTTCCCTGGTGTTCCTACTGTCTGAGAATTTCCCTGCCATTCCATTGCTATTCTGTCTGAGGTTTTCCACAGTGTTTCCACTGTCTGAGATTTTCCAGATCTGGGTGACTGTGACATTTCTCGTCATTTTGCTGAATTTGTCAAACAGTCTGTGTTTGACAGGAAGGCCAGTAGTTAACATACTTCTGACTAAGCAAAGCACCGTTTCTTTCATCCTCTCTCTCCATCTCTCCTCTCATTCCTCCTGTCTCTGTTCTCTCCATCTCTCCTCTCGTTCCTCCTGTCTCTCTTCCCTCCATCCCTCTGCTCGTACTCCAGCACACCTCTGTGAGGGGGACACATGTGAGAAACTTCATGGCTGGCTGTCATGAGCCAAACATGCTGAGAGATGATGCTTTTCTTTACTTTCTGATTTGTGTTATATATCTGCTCTGGCTAAGCCACACATCACAAAACTTAGCTTCTCTTCCTACTTTAATTTGGTAAAGACCCCCCCTTCCTCTTCTTCTCCTCTCCTTCTCTCCTTGTGAGGAACAGGAACATAACCAAGCAGAGGCCCATGAAGATGTGATAAACTCAGTGCACAGCAGAGGCCTGACTGGCACAGCTTCTCCTTTACTACTCGAATGTCAAGATTCACAAAGTATAATGAAGCTACACACACACACACACACACACTCTCTCTCTCTCTCTCTCTCTCTCTTTCTTCGAAGGCAGACCAGGAAAAGCAGGCGATTGGAGTGTCAGATATAACCTGCTAATTTATGACTTCATTAACAATGATCTCGCCCTTCATTCACATTTTGTCATGAAGAGAATATGGCTAAATTTAGTGGAGTAGTCTTCTACTAAAAAAAAAAAAAAGAAAATTGAACTGTTTCTGGAGGGGAAAAAAAGTGAAATGTCCAGCTCTCTTGATGTCTTGTGTTATGCTTTAGGGAGTAAAATCAACATGGGAAAGAAATGACAGCACGCTAAGCTGAGAGGCTAAAAACTCCACAGTGTGTGTCAGCTTCCCAAAAGGCACAGAGAAGAAGATGGAAAATAGAGAGAGAGAGAGAGAGAGAGAGAGAGAGAGGGATGGAGGGAGAAAGAGAGAAACTAGGGAGAGAGGCAAAGGGAGAGAGGGATGATGATGATGCACAAAGTCAAAGCAAACACCTTCAGGACGTGTGAGAGTGAATACTGTGACATGCAGGACCGATGGCATTTAATCACCCAAAATAAACAGCCGTTCTGCATGGGACTCGGAGGAGGTCGGACCTCGCTGCTCCGTTCAAAGTCACCGCTGTTGCCACGTGCTGACTGGATCAATGACACCCAAGAGGAGCATCAGTAGAGTGTAGGAGCGGCTTCCCAGACGCACCGACCTTCAGACTCTGAGACGGAGAGGAAGGGAGGGAGGGAGGGAGGGATGGAGAGAACCAAAGAAAGAGGACAAGAGAGATGGAGCAAAAAAAAATAAAAATTAAGAATGGAATCCATGTTTGCAAGCCTTTAATGAGCCTCAATGGGTTTAGTCCATATTGTTATCTTTTTCTCTCTCTCTCTCTCTCTGCTCCCCCCCCCCTCTCTCTCTCTCTCTCTCTCTCGCTCTCTCTCTCAGGGTCAGGCTGAGCTGCAGCACTCAGAAAGCGCTGACCGTTTACCATGCTGTCACAAACATCTCCCCACAGAGATTACGCCTCCAGTAGGCCTGGCATGTCTGTGCAGTCTGGAGATTTTAGAAATACATCACTAAGTAGTTAGTTCTCAGTCAGTATAGTGGTAATGCTCTTTCTGCAGAAATTGAACATT
>JAOXYF010000018.1:530838-556529 GCA_028565775.1 Sternarchorhynchus goeldii | reverse complement strand
TATATTCGAACTCGTTTAAAAATATATAAGTAGCTTAAGTAGCTACAACAACATACCAGCATGGTTATAAAACCTTTGATCCTTTATCAAAAGTTCTTTGTGTTTCCTAAGCCATGTTTTCAAAATAAGCAGGATGTTAGCAGTATCTCTTTGGATGAGTTTGGAATTTTTAGTGGCAAACTATGCGAATTTCTGGGTATAAAACCTAGGCTAGATCTACATTTAAAATCACCAGGAGTAGCCAGATTATTTATAATTACTTTAGCCCACAGGGTAGAGTGGGCAGGTAGAGTAAAGTGCTGACAACACCAAGGTCAAGGGTTTGATTTGCAGTGAGCACATTCTGTCATATTGATAAAATATGTAAAAGTCACTCAACATAAAAACATCTGGGGAATGGAAATGGTATAGTCAAGATCTTATAAAAACATAATATGTGTGAAATTGGAATAAATTTAACACCATAAGATCATGGAGGATAGAGATGGTGGTTTAACATCTATACATACAAGACGTTTTTTAAGAATAGGTTTCAAAAAACGTAAAAAAATAAAATAATAATAAAAAAATAATAACAACAATAATAATAATAATAATAATAATAATAATAGATATCTTACAAATAAATTCAAATTTTAAATAATTAAAAAAAATTCTAATAGTTAATTTCTACTATATGTTTAGCAGCATGCTACTCCTTAAATGATGCCCAGAAGGAGACCAGAGAAGAGGGAGTACATGCATGTGTGTGTGTGTGTGGGTGTGTGTGTGTGTGTGTGTGTGTGGGTGGGTGTGTGTGTGTGTGTGTGTGTGTGTGCTTGCATTTCAGCTCCTATTTCACACAAAACATTGAGATATTGCCTAATGTAGTCCAGCTAGGCAAGGTTAATGCTGCAGTTAGTTTCTACCGACTGCTGTATTCCCAGTGAGGACATTCGGTGGGTTTATTTTATTTGTTTATTACAGAACCAAAGAATGGAAAATAAACATACACCTATATCCAAAAATAAATATTCACCTATATAAAAAATAAACATACACCTATATCCAAAAATAAATATTAATTTATATAAACAATAAAAATGCACCCATATCGAAAAATAAACATACACCTATATCAAAAACATTCACCTATATGAAAGCACTGAGCACCTTTAAAGTCTATGAACATTTCACTTCTAAACGGAGCTTCTATGAGCAAGTTGTTTCTACTGACTCTGCTCCAAAGCCACCCCCCCCTTACTGCTCCATAATCCTTCACTTTAAAGGTTTAAAATCTGTTCTGTTACTGCTCCAAAGCCCCTCCCCTTATTGCTCCCAAACCCCTCCCCTTACTGCTCTAAAACCCCTCCCCTTACTCATCCATAATCCCTCTCCTTAAAGCTTTAAAACATCTCCCCTTAATACTCCATGACCCTCCCCTTATGGATCTAAACCCCTTCCTTTGCTGCTCCCAAACTCCTTTCCTTATGGCTTGAAAACCCTTGTCCTTACTGCTCCCAAACCCCTCCCCTTACTGCTCCAAAAACCCTCTGCTTACTGCTCCATAACCCCTCCCCTTAAAGCTGCAACCACCCCCCACTCCCACCCCCCCAAAACCCCTCTCCTTACTGTTAAATCTAAACATTCACTGGAGTAAACAAACTGACCTTCCTTGCGCCAGCACAAGCAGCCTGCACCACAAGTCACCAGAAAAATCATTTAAATTTTCAAACCTCAGCAGTGGTAAACGCTCCAGTGGCCAAACTTTCAAAGCCATTTTAAAAGCCACTGACAGTTGTTAACAAATGACCAACCTAGGAGAGAAAAGCATGGAGTTGGTCAGACTCATCCAATCAGCTTTGACTATGGATCAGAGTCAAAGTCAACAACCAATGTCCTCTCTCTCTCTCTCCCTCTCTTTGGCATACACACAATTGCCCATGCACACACATACGTACACACATTCCTTTCTCCAACTTCCCTGGTGCCATGAGGACTGCCAGTGGCCAAATCTGAATTGATCTTGAGCTACAGAGAAATGTGTGGAGAGCCCCATGGCCCTCGGAGGCCCCCGTTGAGTGTGGGACAGAGGCTGTCTCATAGAGCCTCCTGTGGGAGAGGACTTGGCCCACACAGCCATGCTCATTAGGGAGGGAAGGTGAGAGGCAGCTCTGGAGAGTGAGGGTCTGGACGTGGAGGCTGGCTGCTGGTTCAAGCTCTCTTGTCAGCCTTGTGTATAGGGAGGGCAGGAGTCATTGACATCGAACTCTGACAGTGCAGCTCGGTTACAGTGTGGGTGATTATTACAGCCCAGTCTTTTAACTCTTCTTGCCTTAGAAAACACAACTGGATGTGATATAAGGTGTCTTTCAAAAATGTAAGTATCCTTCATTAAGATGTTATTCTATAAAATAGAATGAAATAATCATTTATAACCTTTGTTGAATATTAGTAACCTTTTAGTGAGCTAAAAAATAAATCAGTTGTAAGGTAAGTTTTTACATGCTGGTGGAGGATTAGGCTGAAATGTATCTTCCAAAGCCTCCTGGTTCATATTTTCTATGGACTCCAGTTATTATAGAGGACTTGCACAGTTCAGATGTTAGTGGATGAAGGAGCTGTATGCTAACAGAAAGATGAATTAAAACAACAGAGATGAAGGGGAGGAGGGTCATAAAGGTAGGAGGAGCATACATGTAAAGGTAGAGAGTTCTGAATGCAAGAGGACCTAAAGCTGTTGGGGGATAAATGCAGACATGGGGGGGTGTGGTTAAAAGCAGACATGGGGCGGGGTAAAGGCAGAAGTGGGGGGGTGTGGTTAAATTCAGGCATGTGGGGCGGAGTAGCGTCAAGCATATGTTAGAGCAGCAGGAGCATCTGCTCTTTCTCCTACAACCAAACACCTATTCACATCAATTTTGCTGGAGATCTACCTGCTGCAGTAATATAGTTTAAATTGATCTAGTTCAGAGGGGCTAAGGTGTATGAATTTGTGTCATCGCCCGGTGGAGACATGCCCATAAATGCACAGAGCATCCGAGGGTGTTACAAATGAATGGAATATCTCAACATGCCCAGGGACATTCAGGCTTTGCCCAGTGTCAGAGAAGCTCAATTGTTATGTGTATTTTTATTTTTTTTATTAAACATTTATGAACAAAGCAACCTTGCCTGTCTGGCAGCACTGTTCCATGGGCCTTGAAAAGCCTTGTTCCCATGACGATGTTGCCCCTGGAGCTCATCCTTACATCCCCGAACGATTTATGAGGGTTAAGGCGATGTAGTGAGGACCAAGGGAGAATAGGAACAGAGTGAAAGAGAGAGAAACAAAGTGTGAAAAGGTCGGTGTGTGCATTGAACACGCGCTCAGTGTTGGAGTTAACCCCAAACCCCACATGGACCAAACAGTTTAGATTTGAATGTGCCTGTACTGCTTTTGCGAAAGAGCTTTGTAATATGACCTCAAGGACAAAGAAGGTAAAGTGCACAAGCACAGAAAACCATTAGAACCGAATTGATCAAAGGAACTCAAGACCTCTGGATGGCTGGAAACCCACGTTTGACCACTCGTGAATTAGGGCTGTGATTAACTGAAAGCTGTTAGCAGGAGAAGAGATTGCAGAGTAGGCTGGTAAAGCACTAAAAACCTCACCGTCTCCCCTGACAACCACCTGTCTCTTCTAATTACATTCACTGAAACCTGGACAATATTTTTATAAGCGTCCCCACAAGACTGCAGGAACTTATTGAAGATGATAATCTAAATGATAATCTGAAAGCTCCAAATAGCATTCCATACTTCGTCTCTTTCCAAATGCTCGTATCCGCAATTTCCAATAGCTGCTTTCTCACTCAAAGAAAAAAAAAAACAGATTATGGGCAGTACAGGGATTAAGACCCCTCTCCCTGGAGGTTGTGCATACAAGCCTGCATCAGCCAAACCCCCCTGCAGTCCTCCCATGGAGACCCACGGATCCCAGATCCAAACAACTCTCAGGAGGTTGAAGGAGGCACTATGCAATATGCAAGGCTAGAACAGAAAGCCGAGAAATGTGTGACTGACATTTATATTTCCCAACAAGCCAATACATTATACTTTTAACTTATTATCATTAATGCAGCCATTAACATTTGGAGAATGGAAACGTCTGTAATAGAGAGTGATGGGGAGATTCTTCACATGTGAACGCCATTGTGATAATACCTTACAAATGAGGCAGACAGTCAAAGAAAACCTTTATTTTCACCGTTATCCATTAAGATCAATCAGTTCATCGTTGGTTCAGTGTCACACTACTGTAAACTCATTTGCTGAAATGGTTTTTCAGTTCTTAGTTTGGAAAGGTTGACCTTCAGTCTGCTCAGAGCTGTGGAGAACACATAAGGTTGGTCATTTATGACAAACAAAGAATATCACTCTTGTCATGTTATTATTGTCTACTGACTTTAGTTTTCTGGTGGTTGCCAAGATACAGTATGAATCCTTTACAACCACAGAACAGTGGTTGGCTTTCCTACAACAGAACAAAATTTCACACTATTATTATACTCTCATAAAAAATATATAAAGTTTACTGTTGTCTAGCAGGAAAGCGAGTCTATGATGGTCCTCAGAAATGGGATGTACATGGACACCTCTGCTGGTCTGACTGCTGGCCTCTCTGCCCTCAGAAAATCACTTTAAAAAATCACCAGATTAGTTAGGCGCTGTTCTCTTGACGTCAACCAGCACGAGCCTCCATTGTTTTGGAACAGGACGGATCACGAACATCTCTGGTGGCCCCCGAAACAGCTCCGCTGCCTCTGAGACGTGTGCCGAAGATCAGTGGATCCCAGCACCGCCATGGCGTGTACAGTGTGCTGGACAAGTAGCCTAGTTCAGCTTTACACTCCCATGCAGGCAGAGAGCTCACAGATGCTATGTGCTTACATGTCCATTGTTTTCCATTGTTCCTGTTACCGAGTCTTTTTTTTTTCAATAATAGCTGTAACTGTTGCAATATTTACAAAAACCCATTTAAAAGGAACGTCACTTTAGCCGTGAGTTCTAAGAGCACAGAGTTTAATAAGATATTGCTCATGAAGTTTTCAGTAGTGGAAAGTTGTTTCATGCTTGGGCGGTTTCATTTCATAGTAACGTTTTGTCATATCTGCAGTAATATTTCCACTTTGGAAAACATCTTCTGTCCTCTGGTAAATACGTGTAAAATGCAAGTTAAGCCAGAAACTTTCAGAATTGAACATGCACACTTGCAGAAGAGTGGGGAAGTGGTAAAAGTGAGTGCAGAGTCCAACTCTGCTCTGTGTGCACGCTTATAAGCACTGCAGTTTGGAAAGTGATAAGGTTTAGCGTCAAACCCCCTCGCGATGGCGTGTGTGTGTGTTTATGTGCATGTATGTGTTTGTGTTTGTGTGGGTTTGTTGCTTTGTGATTATGTGTGATTGTGTGTGCATGTATGTTTATTTGTGTGGATGCATACATGCAAGTGTGTATTTGTGTGTGTGTGTGTGCACATGTGTGTATGCTTTTGTGTGCATGTGTGTGTGTGTGTTTGTGATTGTGTGCATGTGTGATTTTGTTGCTTTGTGATTGTGTGTGTGTATGTGTGCATGTTTATTTGTGAGGATCTTTTGCGTGTGCGTGTGTGTGTGTGTGTGCGTGTGTGTGTGTGTGTGTGCACATGTGTATGCTTGTGTGTGTGCTGCTATCCAGTGTCACCTCAAGAGGAGGAATGGGTTCGCTTTGAGGCTGGTCTTCCTAAGGTTTCTGCCTTACACCCAAGGGAGTATTTCCTTACCACTGTCACCTTTGGCTTGAACATTAGGGTTCTAGAGCTTAAACATTAGGGTTCTAGAGCTGGTTGCTCTAAAAATACTTTAAGACAACATCTGTTAAAAGCATGTTATTAATATAACTGGATGGCACTGAATAAAATTTTGTCAAGACTTTCACTCAGTCTCTCATTTAAAGGTTTTTGTTTCAGAAAATCAAATGGCTTCTGTAACCCTTTGTCTCAGTAACCAAGGACTACAGGTAGTTAACAGAAAGCATTACAAAAAAACCTAAAAAAACAAAAAAAAACCTTTCTGCATCGGCGCTTCTGAATACAAGACAACAGATGAAGCACAAACATGTGAATGAACAAACACGTTGCACTAGAGCTGTTTAGGTCTCTGTGGAGGTGAGAGAGGGAGAGGAGGGAGAGTACAAAGGACATTGGAACATGTGAGAACACACCCTCCTCTTCTCTCTTTCACTCTGAATATCTGTTTGAGTGTCTTAGTTTAATTGGTCTGTAGAGAGAAAAATCATTTTGAGTTTGTTTACACAGTGGCCGTGTAAGATATTCTCATTAACATATTGTTGTTTTGATAACTCATCACATTATTCAGAATAGCCTGAGCAAATACATAGTGAAGTAACATTACTGTTCACAAAAGAAATATGTCGGTCTGTCTTCAACCAAACACGTCCTCTCTAAGACCTAAACAAATGGAGTGAGTGAGAGAGCCAAGATTTCAGATTTATCTTAACCTCGTCATTTAAAAAAAGGTTCTTCATTTCAACCAATTGATGTCTCATATTTACCTAAAATGCTCTTTTTTTAGGTGAACATAAAGTGACCTCCAAAATGCTGGGTGAAGCCAGTGAGGTGGGGTGGTGTGGAGTGGGGTGGGGTGGAGTGGGTGTCACAGTGGAAGGTTTCTCTTTGGCTCTCTGACAGACAGATAATCCTCTAGTTTAAACCTGGCAAATATTGATCCAGTGGTGTTCTGAGGAAGGCCTTGGAGGCCGGGACTGAGGGAAATGGATTTACTGAGCGAGGCCAGAGCAGAAGAGAGAGAAGGAGGGGGAGTGCAGGGCAGGAAAATACTATCTTGATCATCAAATGAGATAAGCTGGTGTGAAAAGGCCCACTGGCCCCCGTTCTAGGGCTTTGTGGAGGTGAAGGAAAGCCTTTTGTCGAAACCTTTCACCTTGTGAAAGGTTGATGAAGCTGATTTCGTTTCACTGCCAGGACCTTCAGAGAAAAGGAGTGAGGTCACTTCTCCATGGAAATTCAATCACTGCAGAAATCTCAACAAAGATGAACATTGTCTCCCCGACAGATGCAGAGTTTCTCCTGGCTCTCTTACACTGACTTTGCTCTCTTCAGTTTCCATCCACCTACAAGGCTGTAACACTATTGTTCTTCTTTATGACTGCTTATGCAAATACAATCAAAACCCTTCTACTTACAGTCAGGCATGTCTTGGTAATTATAGTCTAATAAAGCTGTGTGTAAACAGGCGGACAGAAACATTGACACAGCTACCCACGGCCACGCAGTAAGAAGTGTACCTTTACTGGTGAGCATGTCCTAGCAGATTTAGCATGGCAGTCTACTAAGTGACTTAGTGGGCAAATCCCTGGACTCTCTGTGGATAGAATGACGCTATTCTAAACACGCTTCCCATAAACTCACTGCACGCTTACACCTTCAAGAGTCAGGAGATGCTGGACAGGTTTCCTTTTTCTCTGCATGGTTTCATGGGAAAGGCAGGGCCTCAGTGCTATGCTTTGATGAGCTGCTTTCAACTGGCAAAACTGAAAAACCAACCGCCACATCTTGGAATAGCAGCAATAACTTGGGGTTCTGTTATAATATCAGAGTTTTGTGATTTACACTACAATGATCTGGATTATGTTTGATAATGTGTTTCTGTTATAATATCAGAGTTTTGTGATTTGCACTACAATGATCTGGATTATGTTTGATAATGTGTTTCTGTTATAATATCAGAGTTTTGTGATATACTCTACAATGATCTGGATTATGGTTGATAATGTGTTTCTGTTATAATATCAGAGTTTAGTGATTTACACTACAATAATCTGGATTATGTTTGATAATGTGTTTCTGTTATAATATCAGAGTTTTGTGATTTACACTACAATGATCTGGATTCTTTCAGGAGCTTCCTGAATATTTCTGAATCTTCTTATTTATAAGTGGAAGAGTATGCTGCTCCGAAACCCAACACCTACACTGCAAAAAATGAAAAATTAATAAGACAGAAAATCTTGAAAATAAATAAACAAGTGATCTTATTAAAAATATATATATATAATGTGTGTATATATATCTTGCTAAATTTTCTTACCCCATTGGCAGATCATTTTACTTGCTTCTGTCACGGTGGCCGCCCTCACCTCCTCACTTGTCCCATGTTTGCGTGGGCCTGTTTGTGAGTAGGTGTGTTCATGTGTTGTGTCTGTTATATGAGCGTGCGTGTCGATGTGTGTGGCGTGGGCAAGGCATTCAATGTTCGTCTTGATCTCGTTATTTGCTCCATCTATGGTGCGTCTGTCGTGAATGTGTATGTCACTCTGTGTTGTCGGTCTTTGTCAAACGTATGCGTGTGTCCGTCGAGTTCATTTTCTTTGTAAAAAGTGAAACCACTGAAAATCAAGACGTTCCAGTCTTGCCCTTTTTATGCACTACAGCGTTACAGTTTCAAGTACTTTTTTTCATAATTACATTTTTTCTTCCTTTTTTACTTAGATTTTTTTTGCAGTGTAAAACCAAAACAACTACTTGTTGTTCAACAACCGCAAGTAGCAACTGCTTTCTAGAGAATGACAAAATACAACCGTAGTGCAATATCAGACGACAGATCAGAGGGGAGATGTTATCATCATCCCGAAATTGGGAACCAAGACCCAATGAGCCCATGCATGAAGCTCAACACCAGAGCTGGTGACCTGAGATTGGAGATCAAGGCATAACTGACTACCAAGACCAGGTGAAATACCAGAAAGGCTGGTGGAAGATGTGAATGCAGCATTACAGACAATCACTGTAATGAATGTCATCAAGGAGCAGTGTCCTCCATGAAGAACGAGGTTGGAGGCCAGGATATGGACAACATGGAAAGAAGGTAATCAGCTATCAGAACTGCAAAAAGTTGTGATGAAGCTGTATGAAAGAACTGAACAAGACATTGATTCTCATTAATCTCACCAGGATATAGAGCAACAACATAGGGAAGTCATTCGGACTGGATGTGTGTGGTCAGATAGCTGCAAAGAGAGAAAATGTGGCTAAAAATGATTGTACAACCAGAAGACTTTGTAAGTACCTTGGTAATCACACAGGCAAATAGGAACCAAGAAGAGGTTACAAGGAAAGCAGCTATAACCAAATACTGACAACGAATCAGGCAAGTCCTAAGAATTTATATGAATGGTCAACACCTACACTCTGTGAGTCATCAGATGCCGTGTTGGCATAAGAAGCTGGCCAAAGGAGGAGATTGAAGCCAAAACAAGGAGACTCCTCACAATGGATGGAGGGTTTCATCCCAAATCCAGCCCTCTCAGACTCTTCACTAAGTGAAGAGAAACTTAGGACTAGTGAGCATCACATCCACTATCTAGGTTGAAACAACCAAGATCCAGACATATATCAGGAACATGGCACCAATTGATGAAGTGAATATCTCATACAACAGAAACCTGAGGAGGATGGGAATGTAGAGGAGCAGGAACCATAACGGGAGGATAAACCCCTGCATGGTATGTACCACTGGAAAACAGTGGATGTGGCAGATATGAAAAATCCCACCAATGGCTGGAAAATGCTGGATGGACAGACAATACTGAGGCACTAATTATGGCACCACAGGAACAAGCTCTGGATGCAAGATTAACAAAGGCTGGTATCTACCACACCAGTCAGGATCTCAGATGCAGGCTGTGCAAAGATGCCCCTGTGACAATCCGGATTGCCATAATCAAGGGGTTGGCATACAGGAACATCTACACCCTCTACAGGCTCAAAGGTCTATGGTCAAAGTGGGACACACCCCTGAAGGTGGTGGAGAATGAACAAGCTAAGATCATGTGGATCTTAGACTGACACAATGGTAAAGGATAACCAACAAGACCTAGTAGTGATAGAGAAACAGCAGATGAGAGCAGTAGTGATAGATGTATCAATCCCAAGTGATGGCAACATCAGGAACAAGGAACAAAGTACCGAAGAACGAGCTGGAAAAGATGTGGAAGGTGCAGGCAACAGTGATTCCTGTGATAATCAGAGAGCTGGGGGCCATAAGCCCCAAACTGTGAGTGAAACAAAAGAGTGCAGCCCTCAGAACAGCTAAGATGCTAGAGGGCAAGAAGGGAAATCTATCTATCTATCTATATCTATCTATCTGTCTGTTTATGAAAACGTCGAAAAACAATCAGTTGAAAACCATGATCAGGAGAACTCCAAATGGTATGGTAGGAGATGAACACAGGCATGTAGAGGTGAACGTGCCTGATGGCTGGTGTTCTTTTGGAGTTTTGGAGTCCAGCTGTTCTTTGGCCACAGTGCTGAAAGAATCAGCTGTACAATCTGCCAGGCTATTGTGCCTTCTAAACCAGAACCTCAGCATGCAGAGCAAACAAAACTGCCTGCTATGATCACAGTGGGGCAAAGTTAGTAAAGAACTCACGTGACAGGGTGGATGTGTGGAGCCAAGCCTGCAGCCCAGCGTGCCAGAAATTGATTTTGCTCAGATTATGTGATGAGAATGGCTACACAGACTGAGAGCTGAGGAAAATGGAGAGAGACAGAAAGAGCTAAAGAGACCTAAAAGATTTATACTATTGCTGTTGTGCTTTCTGGTTTCTCATGTTTCTAAGGCAAAAAAAAAAACATTTTAATATCAAGTGTGAATATAAAACTATTTTTGAAAATATGATAACTCATAGTTAATTATCCAAAGCAATGGCATCTCCTATATGTACAATACACTTTGTAACAAAAACAAAACCTACAATTAAGAATTATGTAAAAAAAGGTGAGTTGTTTTGAAGCCAAAGTACTATGAGGGACAGTGAACACCCCTGTAAACCTGGTGAAGGACACACATCTTCAGCGCAGTGCACACACACATGCTACTGTCTCCGGTCCCGTCAGCAGCTCAGGGTTCTTACTGTGCGTAAGTTCCTTCCTGGAAAATGTTCTCTCCTGCTGAGACAGACTCTAGCTCTAACTCCAGCTTTAATCTAACACACCTAGCCGTAATATCTAGATGACCTCAGGAACTTTATTATCTTGAGCAGATATGCTGGATTAGAGCAGCAGAGTAGTGTTTCAGGAGCCGATTTACAAACTACTGGCCTGCTTAATAATAATGGGTTACAAAAGCCAGAGTGTGGGGTATTCCACCTTATGCCTCAGATCTGATAATATTTCATTCTGATTGGGCTGGGAATGGTCATTAAGTTCCAGTGACCACCGAATATTGTTCAAATGACCACATGACTGCTGTTCAACCTAATCATGTCTGTCCGCATAAAATACAGCCTGCAGAAATGAACTGGAACTTTAGTTCTGTCATGTACTCTAATCAGATAGTGAACCCTGGTCTACATTATACTAATAGGCTACTTTGTTTTGATATGGTGGAAATAGGGGTCAGTGTGTGTGAATGGGGAGAAGGAGGGGTTCAATATTAAGACAAATTACCAAAACAATCCTTGCAAACTCCACTAGAATTACAATGTAGCTATAATTAGCTATCGCATTTTAAACACGACATGATGTAACTTGATATATCAGGATATGGCCAAACTACGAATAATGGTGTATTTGGAAGATCATCACGAGCAGAGTTACATGATGTGGAGAAAACTAGGAAAAATCCTATATGCAAATTGGTATATGCAGAATAAACTATTTTTCAAGTCCATAAAATGGGGTGAAGTGGAAACTAATTGGTCGTAGGCTGCAAGCCACATCAGGGGTCAGGGGTCAGGGCTCCATGACAGCAACCATTCTGCACCATGTCCTCTCTGTGGTTTACCTTACAAACACAAATGAGTGCAGACAATGGCGGAAGGATGCAGACGACGGACACAGTGTTGTCACAATCACTTTTCTGCAGGTGGTCATTTCGGGTGCACTGTAAGCCCATCAGTCAGGCTCGTTCTGTGAAGTTGTGCAAATTGGCTTTTCTTATCTTTATTTTCTCAGCTGCATATCTCCTTTCATACCTTGAGGCCCCATATACTCCATCTTCCCACTGAGAAAAACTGTTTACAAGGCCATTCTGAGTGAAGTGCACATGCAGTAAATAAATCACCACCCCCACAGAATTCTGACGGAGTAACTTCAGTGGTTTAAGAGGCTTGTATGATTACTAAACAGATATTCATTTGGTTGAGTTTTTAGACACCTGCTCTATGTGCCGTGGAGAGGCAGAGCAGTGAGTGAGAGAGGTAGAGCAGCGGGTGACAGGTAGAGTAGTGTGTGAGAGGTAGAGCAGTGGGTGACAGGTAGAGCAACGAGTGAGAGGTAGAGTAGCGAGTGAGAGGTAGAGCAGTGGGTGACAGGTAGAGCAGTGAGTGACAGGTAGAGCAGAGGGAGAGAGGCAGAGCAGTGAGTGAAAGGTAGAGCAGTGGGTCAGAGGAAGAGTAGAAGGGGAGCAAAAGGCAGGGAATGAAAACACAGTTTTAGCCTTAGGCCTAGTGAGTCTTGGCAGGAGGTTAGTTTTCTCATTTTTGATGATATTTGTTTAAGTTTCTCTCTCTCTCTCTCTCTCTCTCTCTCTCTCTCTTCTTTGACCTCTATATTATGACTTTACATTTGTGAAAACTCACACTCAGCGTCTGTATGTGAATGGGCACAGTTTGCTCTGCAGAGTCAGAGCCAGTTAAGGTAATCAGGGAAACACGGTGGGCACTGTTTTAATGCACTTAATGAATTAATTAGGCTTTTTCTTTGCAATCACTACATCACCAACGGGTAACATCCACTCTTATACAACAACCACCCTTAACCATTTCTCATGAACAGATGCTTTGATAATTAGACTCTTTCTTTTATTTACTTGTTTTTACCATGTACCATTTACTTGCTGCTGTGTTCCCAACCCCCACCACACATGCTCCTTAGCAAACATCATCAGACTCATTATTTGGACATGACTGGCTACAACCTTGTTCCCTGCCCTGAGAGCAGCCTGCTTTGTTACCCTTTTGCCCCCTGTGGTGGTTTCTTGTGAGACACGAAGAGCACTAGTGCGTTTTGGGGAGACGATTACAGAGTTAGCCGTGCACATCATGGTGTCAAAGGAAGTCTGAGTCAGTGAGAAGTGTATAGATTTGCTGTTAGAAGTTGTGGATGCCTTAAGCAAAGATAATGAACCCCCGGGTCTGTCAGTGGAGGGCTCGCAGCAGGGCGGATGCTCTGGGTTGAACAGGCAAGGAGCAAAGCTCATGCTAACTGAAGTGAACATCAATCTGCTTCAGTTCATGCACTCGACAGGTCTGAGACACCCACCGAGAAGCCTTTTGAAGGCACTCTGGTTATTGGTGATTCTATTTTGACATGTGAAATTAGCGTCTTCTTTACAGAAACCCGTAATCAACACCAAGTTGTCAAGGGGTGTGGTCTAGCGTGATGTTGGTGCAGGGGGAGGGGTCACAGGGAGAAGCCGTATCACTGGCTTTGTGTGTGCACCTGTTTCTTTATTCCTTGCCCGTCTATTTATTCTCTTACTCTAGGTTTTCAGAGACCACAGAAGTGCCTGGTTTATATACACTGAGCCTGAGGCCCTGCGAGAGTGTTGAGTTTGTCTGCGTCTGTTTTGGGTTTGGGTTTGTCTTGGTCTGGGTTGGGTTTCTTGTTTGTTTGTTTTGCCTGTTTGTTTGCGGTGCTTCAAATAAGCCTCCTTCAAACAGGCCTCCTTCACTCCACAGCTGATACTGTCACACAAACTCTGATGTAAGAGTGTATGTACACAGGGATCAATCATAATGTTTATTAGATTATCAGAAATTGATGTAGGATTAAGGAGGTGTGTGAAACCTGCACACACGGAAGGCACCAAGCGAACTCTGGTGTGTTGACAAAATCGAGGCCAGTTTATTGCCACTCAGCGGAGCTTAGAAAATTTTCCAGTCTTTGTTGCTGAGACCTTAGTCAGACTAAACAAACAAACAAAGAGGATTAAAAAACTCCTTTGAAATTCTTTTTAGTAATGAGTATGGCCTAGCCACAGAAGAGAACCTTTTTCATTTGTAGTCATCACAATAAACTAGTGGGTTTTATTTGGTGTCTCTGAAGTCTTTTGATCAGACACGTTTGGATGTAAAATCCAAGATGGTTGTGGATTTCAGAGTTCAGTTCAGTGGGCACACCCACCATCATTCTGCTGATGTTCTACAGTGTTATGTCGGCCATCTTATATTGTAAGCACATGCTGCATTTCACACAGAACATTGGTGTCAACATGGATGACGCAGCTCGTCCTCCCCAGTGTGAGATTATCTGGGCTCAGTGCAGTGAAAGTGTCCTCGATCCATGTTATGAGTTCACTGCTTCCACACCACACCAAGTGTTCCAATATAACTGCCTGGTTTTACTGACAAACCCACAGATTCATTGACTGTAATTAGTTTGCCATCCAGTCCAACAGGGGCTGTTGAAGTGACCTGCTGTTCAGCTGTACTGCTGTTCCTCCCTCTGTCTCTCCCATTTCAGTCAGTGTAATAATACACATTTTCAGGTTTGTGTCAATTTTAGATTCTGAAGTCAAGATTCTATTTGTTTTTTTTTTCAATATAATTTTTTCAATAAAAAAAACCCCCACTAATTACAGAGATACAGAGAACCACTAATTACAGACCATTCTTGATAGGTTAAGGTTGGTCTTGTAGGCCTGGATACACAGAACCATTTCGATTTAGCTGGACTCACTTTGAATCACATTCCACCTTTACATTTTGTTTAATCACATGTTTCAGTAAAATGGGTCAGGATTGGATTACATTTAAAGCTGTGTGTAAATGCCCACAGGACTCAGTGACATCACTACTGGCTATTATCCAGAGCGATTTACGTATTTAGCCGTGTGGCAGTAATGGTCCAACATGCAGCTATTCATATGCATTTGGAAATAAAAACCAAAAAAAATCCCCCAAAAAACTTTCAATTAGGACTGAGCCAGAGCTGATTAACCGATGGACCATATCTGATAGACAGAGCTTTTACCACGAATCACAACCAAGCACGTCAAGTTCACCTCGTTAGGCAACCTTAAACAAAACCACTGAGAACTTTGAATCTGTTTGTGTCTATCTTCCCCATGCGCAATCAGCTGTCTGCCAGACCTCCGGTGCTCTGGTCTGAAGGAGCGTTCCTCTCTATGAGTCTGGCTCGTCTGCTCTGCTGAATGGCGTCTGACTCTCCACTATCGCCTTCCCAGAGGGCGAGCAACCCTTCCTGCCATCTCGGCTACTTTCTTTTCCTGCCACTGATTCTCCCACTTTCCTCATTTATGGTGTGCATTCAGAACTCCAGAAAGCTCCTTTGTGAACGTGTCTGTATTTAAAAGTGCTACACAAACAAATTGAACTAAAGTCACAAATTAATGGAGTCATCCACAACTTTGCTCTCTTCTACTGCGTGATCTTTCTGAGCAAGCAGGGTGTTGAGTAGGAAGTTTGAACCAGTAACAGGTCCTTTAACTTGTTTCAGGAGAACTGCATTTGGTAGGCTCTTTCCTTTCACTCCACTCTCTGGCTAATGGAGTTTTGGCAGCAGTTAATGGTTGAAGGTCTGCTGGAGCCAATAAATAAATAAATAAATAAATAAATAAATAAATAAATTGGATTCTTTTTTGTTTTGTTGTGAAGGGCATTATACAATCAAACTCTTTTAATAACCATATTTGGACATCGAATTTGAATCCTCACTGCAAACATTTATAACTTTCTGCACATCAGTAAAGTGTCAGTTTTGCATATGTATGTGACAGATATGTCTGCAGAAGACAGATACCTTCCTGCGTATTAGTTTAGCCTTTGCTCATATTTAAATATTACACATAAAGCAAGGTTCTGGTGGACTGTTCTCCTTACGGTACAACCACAGTGTGTTTTAGATGTAGCTCAGCGGGTTCAGATTGATGCTCAAACACCTCTTTGATCTCTCTCTATTTTTGGTCTATAACTAATTAGGCTTGTGCTGGTGTCGGCTCTGTCTGCTTATCTTCATTAAAGCTGTAATTTGCTTTTCAGCTAGTAATGGGATGAGGTCCTTTGGTGTGATCACAGAGGAAGCTTTCCCCTGATCCAGATACTGGATATCACAGCTCACGTTAGAGCACGGCATGAATCTGACTCCATTCTCCCTTATGTCAGCACACTACCAGAGCTGCCTTCCTTTATAAAGGGAATTCATTCTTAATACATGCGTATTCCAGAGAGACATGCATATATATATATATATTTTTTGTCTCTGTCATTTCTCAAGGTGGTTGTACTGTGTGAATAAATGCTGGTGCATTAAATATTAAATATTCAGATACAAATCAAATAAACAAATAGTCATCACTGCTGACAACACTGCTCAAGGAATATTTACGTTTTAAGCCCTTTAGCATTGGTCAATGCTTGAGGAAAATCTCTGAAATTTGTAGTTTAGGATTTCTTGAACAAAACTCTTCCTGGATGTGCGTGCATATGTGTGTGGGGTGTGTGTATGTGTGTGTGTGTGTGTGTGTGTGTGTATGTGTGTGTGTGTGTGTGTATGTGTATGTGTGTGTGTGTGTGTGTGTGTGTGAGTGAGTGAGAGAGGGAATATTCAGAGAATTTCATAGGCATGAGCACCTGAATTGTACATATTAATATTCCAGCCTCAGCTGACAGTCCCAATCAGGTTTACAGCACGTAAGTGCTGAGGAGGCTAATCGGGGCCACTTGCTCCATGTGGAGGAACCCCAACGTCTGGGGGTCTGTGTGACTCACCAGCGATGAGACAACACCTCCACCCCTGATGCCTGTGTGATAGGACACCTGCACTCGTGGTGTCTGTGTGATAGGACACCTCCACCCTGTTGCCTGTGTGATAGGACACCTCCACCCCTGATGCCTGTGTGATAGGACACCTCCACCCCTGTTGCCTGTGTGATACGACACCTCCACCCCTGATGCCTGTGTGATAAGACACCTCCACCCCTGATGCCTGTGTGATAGGACACCTCCACCCTGATGCCTGTGTGATAGGACACCTCCACCCCTCATGCCTGTGTGATAAGACACCTCCAGCCCTGTTGCCTGTGTGATAGGACACCTCCACCCCTCATGCCTGTGTGATAGGACACCTTTACCCCTCATGCCTGTGTGATAGTACACCTCTACCCCTCATGCCTGTGTGATAGGACACCTCCATCCCTGATGCCTGTGTGATAGGACACCTTTACCCCTCATGCCTGTGTGATAGGACACCTTTACCCCTCATGCCTGTGTGATCCACCTGCTCTGATCCAGCACCTGCTCCTTAGTAAATCCAGTGTTTGAATTAAGTCTTTAAAGCGCAGAGGTTCATCTGAAAATTATTGTAGTGTGTGCTTCTGGTGGACTGACAACTTGTACAATACATTATCTTCATACAATAGCTTTCAATAAGAGATCAGTGTGGCAAGATGTTACACATCCTGTTTCTACAGTTATTTAAACTTTTATTATTTAAGTTTATATAAATATTATTTCTTATCAGGAAGGAACCTTTATAAATACAAATCCATGAATTGGTGTTTAGTGAATGAGTAGCATGTAAAAAGTTTAGCACTTCAAAACTGGGATTTACACTGTTAATATGGAGCTGGGGTTAAAAGTGCAGTGAAATGAAACCAGGAAAGCAACATCCACTGGTAAAATGCACTGTACTATAAATTTTAGAGTGCAGAGAAAATGGAAAACTTTCAACTTTCGTTTCTGGCACTTACAAAATAGACCAGAAAATGTTTAGCACATTATTTTAACCTTTATCCCTTCCCTTATTAAACACATGCTGTTTTCAAAATGAAAAATAAAAAAAAAATAGTAATAACACACACACACACACACACACACACACACACACACACACACACATGCACGCACACACGCATACACACATAGACATTCACACATGCATACACACACACACATCCACCAGGCCACAGAATGTAGGAGGTGAAAATTGTTCATGCATTATACATGACACTAATGGCATGTAATTATCTCGAGGCCCGTGGAGAAAATTAATGACGCAAATTAGAACAATTGGGGGTCTTTTTTTCTTCTTCTTCTCCTTCTCTGCGTACACTTTTAAACACCATTTTAAGCCATTGCTACACACTCCGCAGGCTTTATGGAGATCTTCTGCTTGAATATGGAGATCTTCTGCTTGAATATGGGTTTGTGGAGCAGAATCCCATACCAGTGCAGGTATATGGAGGAGTATGTGTGCCTGTTATTACCACACTGTTCAGGCTGTTAAAAACACACACACACACACACACACACACACTCACACACACAAATAGTTATCAGATCTGCTGAAGTTGTTCCTAAAACAGCTTCATATGCTTCTCCAGGAATGTGTGTGTGTGTGTCTGTTTGTATGAATTTGGGTGGAATGCATGTGTACATTATGAATTGCTATCACTAACACAGGCTCACGTTCCAGACAGGAACACGGGGTTGACATTGCTCAAATATTTACCCACAAAACCATTTCATTTGAATTATTCACTACAGATAGCAGCATTTTTGAAAGCAGATGACTGTTCAGTTGCCTCAGTGGGGTAGAGGGATGTCCAGGGATGTTTAAAGAGCACACGGATGCATAGAGGAGTGGTGCAAGGTGGGGCTGAGGTTATTCTGCATAAACTGTTATCATCTCTCTGTGCAAAACACCAGTATGTCACCAACCGGCCGGCCCTTCCTTCTGAGAGAATACAGGCAGGCAAATCTGAGAGAACACAGACAGGCAAATCTGAGAGAACACAGACAGGCAAATCTGAGAGAACACAGACAAGCAAATCTGAGAGAACACAGACGTGCAAATCTGAAAGAACACAGACAGGCAAATCTGAGAGAACACAGACAGGCAAATCTGAGAGAACACAGGCAGGCAAATAATCTGTGGAACCTGTGCTGAAGTGTTGCAGAGTCGTTTCCATGGTTGTGAATTAAACTGATCATCTGATCATGTGTTTCTTCAGTGTATTTTCATATCTTATCTGTTCTTGTTCTGCAACATATTCTGTGATTATAAATGGTGCCCATTTAATCAGAAACAGTCAGGTTTGATTAAGAAAAAGGTTACTGATTATTACACAGCAGTGATGCGTGATCCTGAATGTAAATTCAGTCTTTCCCTAAAGGTCAGCTAAGTCTCCTTCTCTCCTACGATTTCCTTCCAAGCACTTGATTTCACTCTTGCACGTGTCATGGTCTTCTGATCCTTCTTGGTTGACCTGGTATTGTGTTGACCATTGCCACTACCCACAAGGAGCCTAAAAAGTTGCATATTAAGCTATCTGACATGACGTTTAACATCAAGCACCACTGTGCACATTTTTTTAATTACTGGCAATTGTTTCTTCCAAAAAGCCCCATTTCTTTGATCTGTGGTTGTTACAGTTTTGCTGTTCTGTGTTGTTACTGTTTCATTTTACCTTAGTACTTTGGTCATTGAGTTGGTTCTACGCTTCCATAAATATCACTGTAAACTGTAAATCAGCAAGACTTGTAGATATCAAACATTTCAGTTTGCTATACAGGTCTAGCATTCACAGTGTTTTTAGCAGATTAAAATCCTACATCTGTTCACTAACCAAATGTCCATTTGTTTGGCTCTTGTTGTAGGAATATTTGAATGGGGATCTAAATCTCTAAACTTGACGAAGTTCAGCGTGGAAAGCATCTGCTTTAACCCACACTTGGACAGAAACTGGAGTGTAAACTTTACACCAGGGCACACAAGGAGTGCAATCTTTATACCAGAGTACAGACTGGAGTTTAAACTTTACAACAGGGCACACACTGGAGTGTAAACTTTACACCAGGGCACACACTGGACTGTAAGCTTTATGCCAGTATCCACACATTGTAGCTTTATAACACCTTCCAAATCATTTTAATAAAAGTGTTTAATTTTTTACATTCAAACAAATTCACAGCTTTTATTGCTGTAGTAAAACTCCATGGAACTTGTTTCTGTAACTGATGCTTTGACAAGCATCACACCCTACATCCCATATCCTTTGGACTGAACAAAGCTATGGAGCATAATACAGTAGTTGTGCTTCTCACACACAGACATTCTATTCTCTTTGTCCTTGTTTTTCTAACTGAAATCTCAGTAGGAACCTTCCACCACCATTTACCCCAAGTGTGACATCTGTTCCTGCTTCTGTTAGCACTGCATTGAAATCTGACTGTGTTAGATGTAGAGGACTAGGAGGGATAAAAACACAAATCTAATGTTTATGATCTTATGCAAATGTGTTTAACCTTAACAGGATTACTGTGTTGAGTGCAAGTGAGAAATGAAAATGATGTGTTTTATGAGTGAGATTATAGCCTTACTGTAACCCAACGTAGAGCAAGGAGATGAGGGAGTCAGAGAGCTGCAGCAAGCCTGAAGTCTATCCAGCAGGAGAGGAGGAGGTCTACACAACTACAGAGGAGATGGTCTATGTAGGAGGGGGAGGTGGTCTATGTAGGAGGAGGAGGGGCTCTATGTAGGGATGCAGGAATGTAAGAATTCAGCAGGAGAGGAGGAGGTCTACACAACTACAGAGGAGATGGTCTATGTAGGAGGGGGAGGGGCTCTATGTAGGGATGCAGGAATGTAAGAATTCAGCAGGAGAGGAGGAGGTCTATACAGCTGCAAATGAGGGGGTTGTTTGTTGCAAACAAACATATGCCAAGTCTATTTGAGGCTAAAGTCTGTAAGTATATAAAGACAAGCCTGCCAGTTTCATATGCATCAGCAGTTTAGGGAGATGGAATTGTTACTAATCTATTATTCATCCATACATTTTGAACCAATACCACAAATTAAAGCTCTTCAAATGAAAGATATTCAAATCTAATGGATGTTGTACAGGACATAAAACAACTATGCAGATAAAGACTTTCACACCTCCAGCATATAATCAGAATGCGCAAAATGAATATTAAATGTCTAGACTTTATTTGTTCTTCTCTGTATTTGAATTACTCAGACAGGTATTATTTCTAATGCACACACTGTTCATCTTTCACCCCTCACTGACCTAAACAAACAATTTAGTTTAATGTTTTATTAAGAACTCCAATTGTTGCTTTGTTAATTTAAACGTTTGTGTGTGTGTGTGTGTGTGTGTGTGTGTATGTGTGTGTGTGTGTGTGTGTGTGTGTGTGTGTGTGTTCTTATAAAACAACAACAGAGGAGAACATTGTACACAGCTGATGAAGAACCACTATCCAAAATATCATGTCTCTTTGGGAATCTTGTCTGCAGCTCTGTATTTATATGCAATAATATATAGATAACCCTGCTGACAAAACTTGTTTATGAATTTGTATATGAAAGTGCAATAAGACAATATAATAAATAATGACCTGACTCATAGGGTTTCCACGTAGGCAGATGTTTGAGGCAGTTTGCTCCTGCTCTTCTGCCCTACCAAACACACAGGAGAAGCACACACACACACACACACACACACACACACACAAGCAAGTGCTGTCTTACACAAACTGTCTAATTACTGGACTCTCACTGTCACATAGGGATGTTGGGAGGTAGGGATGTAGGGAGGTAGAGATGTAGGGTGGCAGGGATGTAGGGAGGTAGGGGTGTAGGGTGGCAGGGATGTAGGGAGGTAGGGGTGTAGGGTGGCAGGGATGTAGGGAGGTAGGGATGTAGGGAGGCAGGAATGTAGGGAGGCAGGGATGTTGGGAGGTAGGGATAACATTAAGTAGGGAGATTCAGTGCAAAGAAGTAGTCTTACCTCACCTCTTTTGCAGAGCATGAGTTGAACGCAGCATCAGAGGAACTAGGATGAGGTGTGTGTGTGTGTTTGTGTGTGTGTGTGTGTGTGTGTGTGTGTGTAGTCTGTCTGAACACACAACACCAGGGCACCAACACACCAGACTCTGCACCAGACTGCTGCACTCACTACTGAAAGATCTTCACACACGTTTGCCACTGCATCCAAGAACCGTGTTGCCATGACAGAATAATTCAGGACCAGAGGAAATATTTTGCTTACAACATCCACTGCCAGTTGTTCCAAGTAAACATTTGTATTTATTCGATACTGCTGTCATTTCTTTCACATGTGAATATGTGCATTTTTGGAAATGTGCTTCAAAATCTTCTGTAGAAGCCTTCAGGTGAAATACGTATCTGGGTTGCCATGTTCTCTGGCAGTTTCTTGGTTCCTAATGTTTTCTCTCTGCAACACAGCAAATTCATTTCAGTTTTACCAAGGGCCAGAGGCTGCCCTCAGTGGCACTGTCCATGGTCCTGTATGAAAAATAACACTGTCCATGGTCCTGAACACTACATGAGCAGGCCTCCGGGAACTGTCCAAGGTGCTGAATCACTTTTATTTTGCAGCTCACACTAGTCTGCTTGAATAGTCTACCTTGCTTGGTTAGATTGGTTGTGATATGTATTGTGACCTGACAACCAATTGGACTTCTTGATGCTGATTAAAAAACCTACTAATTTACTGTAAATGTGGAAATATATATACATTTATTACTATGTAAAATAAATAATATATATAAATGTATTACTATGTAAAATAAATAAAGTGCATAAGGTGTAATATCAGTTTCGTGTAATCAACAATAAACAAATATAATAACTGAGAGACAGTGGGAAAGCATGTAATAAATAGGTTTAGACTGGGACTGTTAAAGGAAAATGTGTGTGTGTGTGTGTGTGTGTGTGTGTGTGTGTGTGTGTGTGTGTGTGTGAAGACCTCAGGTGGCAAGCAGTACATGCTGGAAGAGGGGCAGATTCCTGCTCTAAATTTAAGAAGGACAAAAATGAGAAAAGCAGCAGCAGGCCTCCAGACCCTCAGTGACCCAGAGGTCGAGGTCTGTGCTTCCGTTCCTCTCGCAAGAACACATCGTTCATCTTCCCAGAAAAATGGAAATGTTCCCAGTCACATTGTTCTTCAAGACATTCAGCAGAGATGATGGAGTTTCAAAGTTTCCAACACTGCACCAGTTGTTTTGTTTAGTTTAGTTTATTATTTGAAGAATGTTTTAACTTGTTCCACTTTTTCTCTCTTTTTGTGTGTGTGTGTGTGTCTACAACTTAAGAGTTTAATAAACAAAACTAAATCCACACATAAATGCATTAATGCAAACAAAAAAAAACCCACAATGTAACAGAAGCAAGTAAACATGTTGCTTGTACAGACGATGACATGTACATAAGTAAACATGTTGCTTGCACAAATGATGAAGGACCTGTCCAAAAAGTCCTGTTTCTCTATAAACTACAATGCTGTGTGTACTATACTGCTATTTTCTGCTACTACCTCCTCCTTCTCCATGATTCTCTGTGTCTCTCAATATACTGTTAATTAACTATTAATTAGGCCACAAAAAAAAACAACCTCCAATTGATTACTGGAAAGATGCTCGGAGCTAAAGAGAAATCAAACTAAATTTTCTGCTGCTCACCAGGTTCTTGCTAGTCATAACAGACACACACACACACACACACACACACACACACTCTACACCTGTTGTCAAGCATAGAGCATGAAGGAATGATTTTATCATCTTCCAGGATGAAATGGAAATGTTCCCAGGCACATTTTTTTGTTTGTTTGTTTGTTTTTATTCAGGACATTCAGCAGATATTATTTCATATACTACACCAGACAATTAGTTATTTTAGTATTAGAATATATTTTTAAACATATGTATCCATCTCTCATAAATATACACACACACACACACACACACACACACATATATATATATATATAATGAAAGGCTCCAATTGAAGAGTTTAATAAAGCACAACAGAAAAAGAAAAAAAAAACAAACTAAATGTGCACTAACTGGAACAAAAAGAAGCCGACAACATAACAGCGCCGATCATCAATCTTTCACACAATGATAAACATAATAACATAACAACCCCCAGTTGTGTGGTGAGCAGGACACAGCGCACATTACCTGAGAGAGGGATGAAATCAACACAACACATGTAACCAAAACACTGAACATCAAACAAACCCGCCGCTGTACGACGGTGGCAGCTGTTTATGGTGTGGGGGCAGGTTATCGTGCGAGGGCAATTTATGTTTAACAGGGCGGGGGCAGTTTACAGGGCGGGGGATGTTATATTTATGGGGCAGGGGCAGTTTAAGAGTCAGGGGCACAGATCAGTGGTTCTTCTAAAGGAATATCAATGTCTGACTGTGTACCAGAACATAACACTCAGTGTTCTGCAGGATCTGAGAAGATTGCAGTCTTTCACATTAATGTATGAAGTGTAGTTTTGAACCATTACCTGAAAAACCTTATGACAGAATTTAAATCTCTCTCTCTCTCTCTCTCTCCCTCTCATACACACACACACACACACACACACACACACACACACACACACACTATTTGTTCCACATAAACACATTTAAAGGCATGTGTCTAGCATGTACTCCTAGTTGAATTACAACGCTTATCACTCTACAAATATTTGCCAGTTTAAATATTCATTGAGTAAAATGTCAATAGTACTTGATTATCTTTGTTTATTCACATAAATAAATAAATGAAACAATCCCACACTATTTACTGAAATTCAGACCAGCCAGTGCAGAAAATATGGATGTCTGTATTTTAAAAAGCCAGAGAAGAAGCTAAGTCCCTAACCCTCATGTTGTTTAAAGAGGTAAAAAACTGCAAAAAGAAATGAGGTCATATATCTAGATGCTCAAAAAAAACCATCCAGGATGAAGGATCCCCTGATGCAGGAGAGTTCAATATGGAACTATTTCCACTAATGTCCTTTTTTTTCCATAACGTTTGTGTTCAGTCAGGTTACTCATTTTTTTGTGATTATCTTTTTATTGTTATATACTTTGAAACATCAAAGACTTTTCAAAGAGGTACCTTTTTTGTACAAAATAAATAAAAATCCAGTGCAGGACGTAACACACTTAACCCGTGCCGGCAGCAAACTCAAAATGACAGAGTATTCATAGAAGGACTTTAAGGGCAGCTATGCTCATCCAAGTGTTTACAGTGGTTTCCCTTGCTTTAATAATCTTTGCAGTTGTACCTTCCAAACACACTATATAGTGAAAAGAGACTATCCAAAATTTCCTAAGATTCGTGTCTGGGTGTGTCCATTGCTGCAATATAGTCTTCTTAGTCAGGTTACTCATGTTAGTATATCAAAATTACTGATGTTATTATATCAAAATTATTGATGATAGTATATCAAAATTACTTATGTTAGTATATCAAAATTACTTATGTTAGTATATCAAAATTACTCATGTTATATATCAGAATTACTCATGTTAGTATTTCAAAATTCTTTGCATTTAAATAATTCTAAAAGTAGTGAATTTTGTCCATTTTGTAAACACTGCAGCTGCTTTCTGCTCAGCTGAAGCAAACCTTGAAGGACAGCACCAGGAAAGAGTTTCTAAAGAGTTATGCTTTTTGATATCAGAAATGGTTCCCTTTAACAGAGAAGACAGATCCAGCATGTCTGTCTGTCTATCTATCTATCTATCTATCTATCTATCTATCTATCTATCTATCTATCTATCTAGACATTAAAGAATGAGAGAGAGAGAGAGAGAGAGAGAGAGAGAGAGAGAGAGAGAGAGAGAGAGAGATAGATAGATAGATAGATAGATAG
>JAOXYF010000018.1:503482-518330 GCA_028565775.1 Sternarchorhynchus goeldii | reverse complement strand
GTGTGTGTGTGTGTGTGTGTGTGTGTGTGTGTGTGTGTGTGTGTGTGTGTGTGTGTGTGTGTGTGCGTGTGTGTGTGAATGTGAATGATCACCAGCTTGTATCTCCTAGGCTGGTGTCTGGTAGGCCTGGTTTCTCTCCAAGTTCAGTTCTGGTTGAGCCAGAGTGATTTAAACACCTCAGTTCTTCTGGCATCTAACACCCGTCAGGCAGACAGGTGGTATTAGCCTTGCAGCGTGGAGGGCTGAGGAGAAATAGACACCACCCTGGAGACCAGCCTACAGGGCAACAGGGGCACTTGGGCACCACCCTGGAGACCAGCCTAAGGGGCAACCTGTAGGGAACCTGAAGGGCAGATTCAGATGCACCAAGAGGAAGACAGTGGAGTTAAGGAGGGGATAAAACCCCTAAAGAATGCCAGAGTACTGTCTTCCTTGAGTGTTCCTTGTTGCAATTGTGTTAGAGCAGCTCTCTGTCCAGTAGATGAGAAACTAATTAGATACACAGGACACACACGACGGAACACACAGGAACAGAAGCTAGAAATATTTACTTACATATATGCTCCATAACTATGTCTGATGTGAAGGATTTAGCCTGTTGAAAGAAGAACATGTGACCAGAACAGTGCATGATGGGAGTTGATCTTACTGACCTTTCTGACGCGGAGTTCAGTATGTTCTCTTCCACTGGCCTTCACTAACAAGTGTACACGAATAACATACTGTAGTTCATAACCTATTATAATGCAGGCAGAGTCAAGCCGTATTTTAGCTCTCTACTGAAGTATACAGAGAAAAGCACTTTAGAAAATGGAACGTAAATACTCACAACACAGAAGCAGGGGGTTGTGGTCTTTGGTATGCAACTTTATTATTTGCTCACAAACACAGTTATCAGTACATTCAGTCCTGTAATAAGACTTGAAGCCGTATGTCTTTGTCGTCCACCTGGAGACTTGGCGACAGTTATCTGTCTCCTCATAGCACCTGGCACAAAGCCAGAAGAGATCTGATTTTTTTTTTTTTTTTACAGGAGGTTTGACTGTAATGGGAAGCCTGCAAGGGACTACATCTCCCATGAGCCTGCATGGGACTACATACCATAGATGTTCCAACGTGTTTCAACACACAGCAAAAACTTTCCAGTGACCCGTGACGGGCCAGTGGTTACCGTGTGTTCTTTCTGTGAAGTGTGTGTGTGGTGCGTTTCAGGAGACACCTCTGTGTGGAGTGTGTATATATGTGTGGTATGTTTCAGGAGACACCTCTGTGTGGAGTGTGTGTGGTGCTGGATGATGAGACAGTCAGAGAGCGTTCCTGTTGGCACTGCGGGCGGCTTCCCTGAGGTCTGGCTGCTGGCTGTGGAGTTTTTGCTCAGACATGCCAGGTTCTTCTCCAGCAGTGGCACTTTGCCACTCACACGTTCCCAGACACCCCTGAGCAGAGCCGCTGGGGCTCCTGAAACGCCGTCTCATTTATAGAAGGTGCCGGAAAGCGTGGCCTCTTCCTCTTTCTCCTATGCTGCCTTTGTCCTCTCAGTTCAGTGAAACCGCGCGGGTGTAGGCGTGGAGCACGCACGGGTGTAGGCGTGGAGCACACATGGGTGTAGGCGTGGAGCACGTGTCAGGTCTGAGACAGGAACAGGAGAACACGTGGCCTGCAGCGAGAGGAAGCAGGAGAGCTCAGCTCAGACACCCTCAGCCCACTCTCCCTCTCCAGATTCCTCAGACAGCTCCGGAACGGAGTCCAGATTCCTCAGAAAGCTCCGGAACAGAATTCGCATCCCAGCCACCGCTCGGAAGATCATCTTCCATCCCATTAATCTTTATTTGGAAATAAAAGTGTAGAATCTCAGAAATCTAAAGGTCATCAAAAAGAAGATTCAGCAAAGGGAGATCAGAGGAAGGGAAGGCTTTTGACAGTCCAATCACTTGGCCAGCTGACGTAATGAGGTCAAAGTCAGGCGAAGCTCTGTTCCACACAGACCCTCGGGACAGCCACACCACTGAGATTACATGACCTTACTTCACATATTCTATTCTCTCCTCTCCTCTCCTCCTGGCCAGCCTCTCTCTCTCCCTCTCTCCCTCCCACTGTATCTCTCTAACTCTCTCACTATCTCTCCCTCTCTCTACCTACCTCCCTTCCTTCTCTCTCTCTTCTTGTCCCTCTCTCCTTTCTCTATCTATTCCTCTTCCTCTCACTCCCTCTTTCTCCTATCTCTCCCTCTCTCTCCTTCTCTATTTATCTCTTTCTTTCTCTCTTCCTTCCTCCCTCTCTCTCTCTCCCTCTCTCCCTCTCTCTCTTTCTCCCTCTCCCTCTCTCTCTCCTTCTCAATCTCTCTTTCTCAATAACTTTTTCCGATATTTCCTGGATGGGAACATAATTCATGCACATTTTTACAAATGAAGAACAGTGACAGAATGGTCTATCGTCCAAAAACCATCCAAGTGAACAAATTAATTCCTAAATTGCTTATACAAGTCATTTTCATGTATTTTGAATTTTCTCTTGAACATAAATGTATGCTTTGAAAAAATTTGGAGGTCGAACATACAAATTAAACTTGAATTGCAATCATGTCGAGGTTATCCCTTTTAACTTATAACTGTTTTACTCTGCTGTTTGATTTCCAGCGTCACAGCCCAGGGCAAAGTACCCCGAGACAAAAGCTCTTCATCTGGTTCGGCTTCCTTCCAAAGGACTGATGTTCTGGGGAGTCCAAAGGTGTGATCTAGAGAATGGCTACACTGCCTACAGCCTTTTTTATACTGTAACCAAATACCCTTTGGTTACAGTTTGTGATTTTGACTTTGATAATTTTCCTGATCTGGAAATGATCCACTGTTGCAAAGGCTGACACCACAGCATCACCAGTCATCACCTGTGTGTGTGTGTGATGGAGATGATCTAGGCTTGCTGTACTCATGGACTTACTTAGCTGTGGTGCTGTGATATCAAGCTCCATCTTTGTTTCAGTGATGGTACGAACCTTGAGCAACACGTCATGAGAAATAACATAAAGCTTTTTTCCTTTCTTTCCTTTCAATCTTTAGCATCTCCCAATTCCCACTCTTTGTGTTATCATAGATTTTTTTAGATATTTTTTTTGTTTGTTTTCATAAAATTGTTAATGTTCTCTCCAAAACAGCTGTTGCAGACTGACTGTGTAAGGAAAGTGAGATAGGACTCCTCACCTTGGGTTTGAGTTGTCAGATGTTCTTTTTGCATTTTCATGTGCTCTGCTTATGACATTTATTCTCTTTCCAAATGTCATTTATGGCGAACTTTTGGAATCTGGAAGTGCCTGATGAATCCAAAAAACTGATGAACTTAACCAGCGTGCACTCAGATATGGTAGTGTGGGTTTCGATTGGGCAGTCAGTAAATGTCACAGTTTGAGGTACAGCGATGAATGAGTGCTGAAAGGCGTTGGGGCTTTTAATGCTGTTTAATCTGAAGTAATGTTCATTTTCAGCTGCCATTTGATAACTCTGCAGAAGCGTTGGTACCACATAGAGGCGTTGGTACTGTGTAGAGGCACTGGCGCCACACGGAGCTCGACCCTCGTTTTATCTGCTCCCCTTTGTGAAGTGCTATGGCCCCCAGCGACCCATGCCACTCAAAAAGGAAGTGCAAGATTCTGAAAATATGATTTCTCATTTTCAAAATACAATATAAAGTTGAGAGCACAGCATATAAATCATATAAACAGAGCCGAGTGCAGTAACAGGAGTCCGAGCACCAGGATCAGGGTCTCTCCAACCTTCTAGTCCAAATATACAACCCAGAAAGCCATAATCAGGCAGACCAGCCACTCCTGTGTTAGTGAGGTGGGGGTTTGATTGAAGTCCACCTGAAGGACACTTTGCATGTGGGCTGGGTTCAGGACGCACAGCAGAGGAAGGCCCAGCTATATTATCTGACCTTTGTCAGCCACTGCCACATCTCCACAATAAGAATTTACGCTTTACCTGGTGATAAAATGTGCAACTCAGCAATAATAAAGGTCAGGGACTGCTTCCCCTTCAGGGTGCTGCAGGTCAGCGGTGAAATACAGATGAAATGGCCTGTGGACTGCGTGGGCTAAAGCCTGGTGAGATGTGTGTGTGTGTGTGTGTATTGTGAGGGCTTAAAGAAACACAAACATAGAGAAGACTGAGGTTTTTACAAACAACAGCCACTTCTAGCCAAGCAGTACATCAGCTCTGCCGTTTGGTCTCAAACATTCCTCGATTCAATAACAGTAATCAAAATGCATTCATTTGGAAACAGAAAACTGAAATGGTGATGTATTTTCCCATAGAAAAAAAAAAAAAATACACACACACACACATGTACAGATAGACAGATTGCACTGATACCAAAGCAGGTTTCGAATAAACATGGGCTGGTGTTTCGTCAGAGGCACATCTCGCTCGTGCTCCGCTGGAACCGACCTGAGCATATTTGCAAAAGCCGAACCGGAGTGAAGTGTAGCGTCAGACGCAGAGAGCAGACACACCGCAGTGGATACGTGGGTGGATCAGCCGGCTGGGCATCTGAAGCTCGCTCGTGTTTCTCTCTTCCTTCTCTCTCTGTGTTGTCATGGCGCTACAGGTTTCCAATCTTGGCATGCTCCTTCAGAGAGGGAGGCCTACAATGACGGCGGCTCAGGTCAGCTTGGCCCTGGAGATAACCCTGGATCTCTCATCAGCACAAACAAACCCAGCTCATCATGCAGGCCCAGGGGTCCAACTGGGGCCCTTAGGGGTCTTCTCACACAGAGGCAGACCAGGATGCCCAAGAGGAGATAGAAGGCAAGAGAATGCTCCTCCCACTCTTCCCTTCATCCCCTCCAGGGACAATGAAAATCTCCCACTTTGAAATTCTCTCTGTCTCTCATATGGTCAGGGAGTCTGGAACTCAAGATAATGTCATCATAATGACTGAAGGGTTGGAAATATAATTTAGAGGTGGATATCATAGAAGCAGGGTAAAACCAGGATAACCCTAGGTGTTGATGACGTAATTATTTATCTGTGTACATTTTTTTTCTTCAAAACCCCCTGAATAAATTGCCTCTTTTAATAAAATTCGGGGACATCACATAACCAGATTTCACAGTGCATCACATAAAGTACAACCATGACAATATTTTTTTTTCAAGAATCACTGGAATTCAGATTCATAGACTGAATCATCATCAGCAACTTCTAAATATTCTAATATTCTAGTATTTCTAGTGCTTTTACTGTGTCTTCTTATTGCCATGTTGTGGTGTTTTTGGAAAGCTGCTTTATGAACTAATCATGTTTGAAGTAAATAAAACGGGGAGGGGTCTGGAGGCAGGTGGAGGAGGAAATGAGTGAGACTTGGCCTGCTCTCAGAATATTAATCACATTAATTAACTCATGTGAGAGTGGGATATTACAGTTGGTAAAGTTACACCCTTATTGCATTGCCTGGTGAAGTCCCACAGCGCCCCTGGTGGACAGAGCCTGCACTTTCAACAGATGGTGGTGGCGTGATGTGGCATAACCCATCCTGCTTCAAAACAACAGCATTCGCGTCATTAACTTGAGGGAGTGGTTAGGAATTCACTTCTATTTGTTTGACCAATCGGATCACTGGCTTTCTTCATTTATATGCAGTATACGCCCACTCTAGGCTGTTATGGTGTATACAGATGGCATAGCGCTGAATGGGTCAGATGTTTCTGGAAGGACGTTTTGGAGGGTACAGATATGCACCTGAGATTACATGCTGGTTTTGATCCTCATCATTGTTAAGGAAACTAATCATTTTAGCAAAATAAGTTTCCTTATAAGTAAACAACCCTTGAATAATTTTTTTCCCTGAACTGCACACATGCAGCTAAATCACTGAGAAGAAAATAGAAGTACTGAAATAATGGGCTAATCAATAGGTGTGCTAATCAATATATGTTCTGGACCATATTCAGTATTTAATTGAAAAAATGCTCACTGATTTTTTTCACTTGAAGCTAATACACTTACTAAGAAAACACTCCTACACTAACAAACCCTGTTCCCTCTCTCACCCTCAACCTCCTGAAATCTGAATCAGCAGTAAAGGTCATCAGGACAGGTATAATATGAACTCTTACACAATGTCTCGCTGTGTGGCACTAGAGATGTATAGAATGGGAACTGGCTCTGACTAAAATTGCCAAAAATGAATAATAACGGTTAATGGTCTGATTTAATGCAGGGGTCCTGTCTGTCGGATCAGCTGCCTCCTCTCTCGCCTGCTGTAAATGCCAGACCTCTCTACCCTTGGCATTCGAAACCTCTTCTCCATGTTTCCTCTTCTCTGAGAAGTCACTGTAGGCATTATCTATAGAATAGTGTGCAAAATGCAGAAAACCCCATAGATTCGTTGGCCTTTCTACAGGCTATATTATGTAATCCCACAAGGCCAATCAACAAAAATTGATTTTTAGCAAGCTACCAACCACCCCCCTTCCCCCCACAAAAGAAAACACCTATAACAACTCTTGGGTGAACTATGCTCTCTAGAATAACACACGGCATAATAAGCCAAGTGCATAATGGATAGTTGTTGTTCTCAGGTCTCCCACTGTAGAGCTGTGCAGACGCCACTCGCTGACGTCACTCACCGAGTGGCAGAAAGCAAGAGCTGACCGGAAACCGAGGCACTATGCCTTTTCCTTCACACGTCACCACAACATCAGCAGCACCACGGGTAGGTCACCTGAAAAACATACACACACCAGCAGTGTAGGCGATAAGATTAAGGAAACGAGAGGAAACGTGAATCACTGTTAGCTGTCAAGAGGTTTCGCGAAGAAGCTGAAATCGTTAGATATTTGTCTGAGATAGAAGATTTCTGCGTATCTGACAGCCTGCTGTGAGAAGCTGCTCGTCAAGATGGAGGCAGCAGAGGGCACACGCACATATACATATATTGGTCAAGTTTTAGAAAACCCCAATTTTTCCACTTATTGCAATTCAAGTCATTCAACTCCAATGAATACCTTGAAATGGTACAAAGGTAGATAAAGGTAAAAAAAAAAAAAATGTTACCCAAAACTTGAAATATTTGGTTCATCACGCAGGATCTTTGTACTCCGTCGAGTAGGTGAAAGGATGGTTCCACAGTGTGTGATATCAACTGTCAAACATGGAGGAGGAAGTGTGATCGTCTGGGGCTGTTTTTGCTGGATCCAGGGTTGGTGACTTGTACAGAGTGAGAGGCACCCTGAACCACAGCATTCTGCAGAGCCATGCAATATCCTCTGGTTTGCACCTAGTTGGTCAGGGGTTCATCCTCCAACAAGATAATGACTCCAAACATAAATCCAAGCTATGCGAGAACTATCTCAGGAAAAATGAACAAGATGGTAAGCTTGAAAACATGGAATGGCCATCTCCAGACTTAAACTCCATGAACTGGACAGAAGAGTGAAAGCAAAGCAATCTACAAGTGCCACACGTTTATGGGACCTTCTACAACAGATTTGAGAAGAACTTTCTGAAGAATATTTGATTATATTGTAGAAAGAACAACATGAGTATGTTCAGCTGTTATATCTACCAATGACGGCTATTTCGATGAGTCAAAAATGTAGAAGACATTTTGGTCTATAAATTAATTTCATGATTTCTTTTTTAACTACAGTATGTTTTCATTTCAGAGTGCGATGACACTTTAAACTGAATAGTTTCCAATAAAGAGCTGGAAAAATAGGGGTGTTCTAAAACTTTTAAGCTCACAAAAGCACACCTGTCACATTTTTGTAAATATTTTATTATATATTTTCATGGGACAACACTGAAGATATGACACTTTGATACAATGTAAAGTAGTCAGTGTACAGCTTATATAACAGTGAAAATTTGCTGTGTCCTCAAAATAACAACACACAGCCATTAATGTCTAAACTGCACCCCTAAGTGAAAATAGCCAAATTGTGCACTGCCTTGACTCTCTTGGGCATGGAGTTCACTAGAGCTTCACATGTTGCCACTGTAATCCTCTTCCACTCCTCCATGACGACATCACAGATCTGGTGGATGTTAGAGACTTTACGCTCCTCCACCTTCCGTTTGTGGATGCCCTACAGATGCTCCATAGAGTTTAGGTCTGGAGACATGCTTGGCCAGTCCAGCACCTTTACCCTCAGTTTCTCTAGCAAGGCAGTGGTTGTCTTGGAGGTCTGTTTGGGGTTGTCATCACACTGGAATAGTGCCCTGTGTGGCCCAGTTTCCAAAAGGAGGGGATCATGCTCTGCTTCAGTATGTCAAAGTACATGTTGGCACTCGTGACACTCCCACCACCACCATGATGGACTGTAGACAACACACTTGTCTTTGTACTCCTCACCTGGTTATCACACATGCTTGACACCATCTGAAATAAGTTTATCTTGGTCTCATCAGATCATACTTCCTGTAATCCATGTCCTTAGTGTACTTGTCTTCAGCAAACTGTTTGATAGCTTTCTTGTGCATCATCTTTACAAGAGGCTTCCTTCTGTTATACGAGCTGTACACTGACTACTTTATATTGTATCAAAGTGTCATATATTCAGTGATGTCCCATGAAAAGATATAATAAAATATTTACAAAAATGTGAGATGTGTACTCACTTTTGTGAGATTATATATATACACCTACAGCTACCTTCAAATGTGCAGGTTTTGTTTTCCTTGTTAGTTTAGTTGCTGCCCTGCAGCCATAGCAACCATCGTCCTTTGTCGCCAAGCCTGTCTTCTCTCATCATGGAGAGCTCCAGCTGATGGCAAGATGGCCTGACGCTAGATGAGGAGTTTAGAACGATGACAGTACTGCCTGAACAAAGCTGTGTCACTCAGTTTCTGCTGTTAACACCCAATCAGCTTGAAACATCGAAGTGACACACTGCAAGTGAGTTTGTGATCGACGTGATGGCTGCTGGGGGATTTTCATACTGCAGTAAAATGGCAGATTACATGAGAACAGTCGTGCCTTGGCTCTGTTTGAAAGAATCTTGAATCCTAAAAGGAGATGGTGACGCGAAACTTGTGGACAATCTTTGGGTTACAGATTTGTGATGGACAATCATGATTGTCTACATTTAGAATCCTATTTTGACAGCTCGACTCTTGATTGGCTGTGTGTAAACACAGGAGCCCTGGTAACAGTTACAGCTTAACATCAAGACAAGTGTGTCTTGCCAAAGACAAGTGTGTCTACAGTCAAAGAAGAACAAAACCGCAATCCTAAAAACAAATTCCTCTTCTCTGTCTAGCACTTGTGAAAATGTGTGAAGATATTGTGAAAGGTTTTACAGCTGCAGCCAAGGTTCAAGCAAACAGAGGAGTAACGTATCCTGATTGACAGACACTGTTACACAGTCTGCATTCGTTTGTAAAGGAAATGATCTTTTTCATCTGTTCATTATTTTCACGATCGGTGAAGGCCTACCCAAGAGAAGAGAAGTGGATGCAAATGGTTTTCTCTTGTGGAATGGCATTGAGACTGAATGAAATAAGTCAAACATGTGCATTCAGAAGTAAATCTACGACATGAGTGACAGAACATGTAGCACAGAGTCATGATGAAGTGCCAGGGTCCTTTGAACTTTTACCTGAGGGATTTATTCTATGCAGAGGTCCAATTAGAGTTATTGTGTAGCTTTGTGGAGCGCACAAACAAAGCTTAAAGTAAACTAAACTGATTAAATCCCATGATGATAGTATAATGGTAATTTCTGTTCAGTTCATGTGCCAGTCAAATAATTGCATCTCTTATTGTTCAATCAGTTTTACTTCAGTCTCCAAAATTCCAATTCTTTTATTAGAAGCTCCAGAATTTTGTTCTTTTTCTTCCTAAAAATGGACTTGAGGTCACGACACGCTTTTCTACATTAACGTCAGAGATGTAGGTGTTTCTAAGCATTTATTAATGCCTTATAAACGCCTTATGGATACCTTATGAATGCTGTAATAACAGGTGTTGTGAGTGATCATTTCCTTTGTTCTTCTGGCTCACAACAGACAACATCACACACATCATCTGCAGGTTATTTGTTTCAGCGTAGGAAAACGGTGGGACTTTTACAGTCTCAGCACAGTTTGATCTTAGCTCACTGTCACCTGGAATTCAGGACATGCTGCCCCCAAAAATCACCATGGCAATGGCTTCCAAACGCCCCGCTTCACAGGTATTTTATCATTTGTGCCTGGCTGTCGGCAACATCCTATCCTTCATCTCATCTTCCCCTTGTACAGTGTTCCATTTCTAGTCATCCCATTCTTTCGTGCATCTCCTGTTCCAGCACATTCTCTCTGTGGTTCTGGTTCTCCCTTTCCCACTGTCTCGCAGGCAGTGAATTATGGGATACACCCTCAGCAGGCCACCTGTGGGGTGGATGTAGGGTAAGAAAGGAAATGGAGTAGTCACGAGAATAAATGTGGGTCTGCGTCCTCTCCGCCTGTACAGTGACACCATCCCACCGGACGCCCCCTCCTGACAGAGAGGGGGAGAAGAGTAATTGCTCGCTCGCTCCAACTCTCTTCTCCTCTGCATGCACGCCTGTCAAGGCTCTGCAGCTCTCCAGGAAGAGAATGAGGAGGAAATGAAGAAGAGGCTCGAGACATGGAAAGGTGAGGAGGTGAGGAGTGGAAGGAAACAGAGTCTGACATAAAAAAAGAGAAAACGGAGACAGAAAGAGAGAAAGATGGACAATTTTTTTTTTTTTTTTTTTACAATTTAAATGTAACCATGGCACTGTAGTGTTTACAGAGCATGCTGGGTATTGTAGTAGCTTGAGCATGGAACTCTGGTTTGACGGAAGGTTCATCCCTGCTGTTTTCACAGTGTCGCTGAATAAAAAAAAAGAAGGGGGGGGTGCTGAGGGCTGTCAACTCCGTCATTTTGTTACTGTACTATGAGGAGTCCTGTTTACTCACACAGAAGGTCACACTTCTGAGATGTGCATAACCCCTGGCAACACTGTGCCTCAGGGCCAGTGCTACCGCAGGTGAGAAGGCATTTGGTCTTCTGTGGTTACCGTAAGTCCTGCACGATCCTGAGCGTCTGTCTGGGTCGCTGTCATCAGCCACACTCTAACATGAGGAAAACCTCTAACACAGTGTCACTCGCAATCATGAATACGGTTTTGTTCAAATTTCTGCCTTTTGTGTGTGATGCATGCAATCCATCAGGCGCACGACAGGCCGGAACATTCCACGGTGAAAGCATTAGGAATAGAAATAACAGACCCCGTTTTAGGCAGCCATGCGAATTGTGTGTGTGTAATCTACGATGAATCTCAAATTCAGACTAATAATTTAGACCAGCACAGTCCCTGCTAGAGCATTTATGAAGATCTGTTAGTTTTGAGGGGAAAATCATATCTTACAGTTATTGTTTAATTAGCAGAGCAGTAGCACTGATGTTTATCGTTTATGAAAGAGAGCCAGTATACAACAGAAACAGCCTCTTTCAACACATCTGATTATTGCATCTGAACGGAAACCATGTGCTTGATTTGGGTGGTAATTTACCAAACAGAGAAATCTGAGAGCTCATTGAGTTCTGGAAGGTGTGGAAAAACTGTCCAAGTTGTTTTATATTACTGCCAAAACACAAGCAATTCACTGTTTGCAACATCACAAAATGTCCGACTGAGTATCACTGTTCAAAATTCTCTCATATTGGCGATGATTGATCGAGTCTTTAGATGCAGGACAATGGAGCAAGTTTTTGTGTTTCATTTAGAGGATTATCACTGCTGCTGCGCGCAGAAACCAAAGCCTTCGAATAATTCCCTGGAGCATTCACCATGAACCTGAAGAGAGAACACGTCATCATTTCCTCTAGCAAAGACGGGGATTCTGCTTATTTGACTGGCAATGTGTGACAGCTTACCCTGATTAAGGACCACTCTTCAACTAGTGTCCAAGCTCAACTCCAAGCTCCTCTGTGTGGATGTCTGGAGCTTCAAGCACAGCGAGGCGGAGATCGAGTGGGAGGATGCCTTTTTTTGGAGAGAGAGAGAGAGAGAGAGAGAGAGAGAGAAAGAGAGAGAGAGAGAGATAAAGAAAGAGAGGGGGGGGGGGCGTCTTTGTATGTTTCCTATGTGCTGTAGTGCAAATATAACATTAAGACAGATTCTGCTGTTGTGGGGGGGGGCAGATATTTGAGTGAAATCCTTTAATATGTTCATGTGCTGTTAAATTTAGGTAGTGGTCAACGAGGGGTCGTCTCTCGTCTGCTCTCTCATCTAGTTCACAGGAGCATGCTGGGACACTAATGGAGCCTCCTGATTTGTCCTTGGTCCCTTCTCCTTCTGTAACACCCTCAGCGCGGAGAGCCTTGGTTCGGCTGGGCGAACTGTCGTCATCGTCAGTTTTCAAGCCAGAATAGCATGTTTTGCCATTCTTTCCTCCGAATCTTCAGAGGGAAAGAGAGAAAGAGAGAGAGAGAGAATTAGAGGGAGCTCACCTGCGCTGTTCAGGGCTGGTTTGGTGGGTGCCCTCAGTAAGTAGCGAAGCAGAGAGTGGAGGGATGTCAGGAATCCCCATGGCAAAACTTCACCGAGTAATTAAACTCTCATTATCATCCTCTAGTCAGGAAACAGAAGCAGGGCCAGTGTTATGCAGGCTGAACATCTGCTACAAGGCTTTAATGTGTCAACATCCACAGCGACCTGCACTAGTAAAAATGTACACAAATGTATTATTTATTGCAAAGTCTTTGTACTTATGGTACTGCACTAATTCCAGCAGGAAGAAGAGTAGAAAATAACCAACTCTATCCTCTGCACCACACAGACAAGGCCTTCTCTGTCTGTTCCTCATGTTTACCTCCTGAGGAAGAGGCTACTCCACTTAGTTTCTGGTAGAAGGTTGGGAAAGAAACTGCTCCCACTTCAGATGGAGGAAGCCTATCTGTTTTGTAGAATATAGATGAAGTGGCTTTATTCAGAACCTGCAGCTTGTTTTGTAGCAAAATTAGCAAGAAGAAATTTTATTGTCAATCCATGTTTGTGTGGTAAATAAGAGTTTTTGTAAACAGAGCTTTAGCGATGGATTTTAAAAGTCATTGTTGCAAATTCAAATGGCCCACAGGAACCCACTAACGCAGCAGACAGAAACACACTGATACAGCACACACCTGTTCACAGCACATAGAACACAGCACATCCTCACACACCCACACAGCACACCTGCACATGGACCATCAGGCTCCAGGTCCGTGATCGGGGTCAAAAAACAATCGTTTTTGGAGTATCTCGTTCACTGTTGAAAAAGACCACTTTACTCGATCTCTTAAACAGGAGGAGGCGTGTCACAACGAATACCTGCTCATTGTCACCTGGAAGATGTTCTCAGAGTTATACAGGAGTCCTCTCAATGGGTCAAACCTGACACTGTCCACTTGCAAGCAGCCTAATTCCTCAGGTCTCTAGAAATGTTAGTATTTTCTTAGGGGTCAGGATGGGTGGGGGTTACTTCCACGTGTGATTTAGTGCCCATTGTGCATAATAACACTCCTGCATCAACTCATCTTTAAGACTCATAATCAGTTTTTAACGTAATCATAAGCCACTCATGTAAGTGTGTGTCAGTAAATTCAATTAAGTTGTAATAACCTGAAAATCAATTTTGCCAGCACACAATGGCATGGTTTTCGAGGGACAAGGTTTTCAGCTCTTATGTTTTTGCCGTCCCTGAGAGGTGTCCGAGGTGTCTAATTAAACATTATAAAAGATGGTCAGAAGTTCATTAGGTGTCACAGATAAGAGTCCCCCACCCCCACCTTTTCCTCAGGACATGTTTCTCCTCCATCTTCAGACCGACACTCTCCGTTAGCCATAAAATGGCAATCAGTGATGCATTATTCAGGTGCAAATTATTACTACGTAATCTCAACAATTACTGAGAACGTGTCAGTTTCTCTTCCGTGATAAGTGCTAAATCAGCTTCTAAACCTTTCCCTGGCTCCTTCATCAGCCGAGCTCAGACACGTTAGGTTATATATATGCTCACACGTTATTTTAATGTTACCAAACACATTCATAGGAAATTCATAACATGAAGAGGTTTGTATTAAAGGGTTCATGAGCTACAGTTTCAACATGTGTCCTGGAGTGTAACCACTGACGATAAAGAAAAGAAGAAAAGTTAAAAGCAGTAGAACTAGCCCTAACTTTAACTTTTTTTTTTTAAAGAAATATCAGAAAAATTCAGCCCTGCAAATTTGTCATGAATTTGCAATCTTGAGATCATAGTCGAGGTAATTACATATGTTGGGTCAATCAGGCAGTGCTTCCTCTCAACCTCCTGTTCTCTCTGACTGGAGAAGCCCAGCTATTGTCCTCTGAAAATCTTCATCTTTAATGCCATCGAGTAGCAAACTGTAAAAATCAAACTACTCTGGCCCTGGGGGTTAAAGGCAAGGCAATTCAATTTAAATGTAGCACGTTTCATAACCAAAGCAATTGAAGTTGCTTTATAAATGACAATATAAAAGACAATTGATTTAAATAGAAAACTTAAATAGATAAAAAAAATTGAAAATTTAAAGTAATAAAACGATACAATTAATTAAGACCTCTGATGGAAATCGTCTTATTAAAACAGCGGATATTATTAGGATCATTACTCTGGACTGTATAACTCGGAGTCACACGGGTACAGCTGGTACTTTCTTAGATGTTTTACACTTCCTTAACCTGCCAGCAGACCACAGAGCCTCTCGTCACCCCCGTACGATCATGAGTGATTAAAGTGGTACATCACAGTGGTTGTACAGTGTTATCCAGTATGTACGTCACTGTGGTTGTACAGTGTTATCCAGAATGTGTCACTGTGATTATACAGTATTATCCAGT
>JAOXYF010000018.1:447120-471737 GCA_028565775.1 Sternarchorhynchus goeldii | reverse complement strand
TTTTTTTATATAGTAAATTTGTATTTGGATTTCATTTGTGAGCTAAATATCATACGTTGTGCTCTAGTCGTACGAGTCAGAGGATAAGAGATATCAGATTGGCTGGGGTACTGCCTCTCACCTGTCCATCAAAATCTGTTAGGCTTTAAAGTCAATCGCCTGTGAATGCACACAAGTTAGGTTTAAGATTAGGGTTAGAGTTAGGGTTAGTCCCCACCTTGGTAAGGGTTAGTATTAGGATTAGGGTTAGTCCCCACCTTGGTTAGGGTTATGGTTAGGGTTAGTCCTCACCTAGGTTAAGGTTAGGGTTAGGGTAAGTCCCCACCTAGTTTAAGGTTAGGGTTAGGGTTAGTCCCCACCTAGTTTAAGGTTAGGGTTAGTCCCCAACTTGGTTAGGGTTATGGTTAGGGTTAGTCCTCACCTAGTTTAAGGTTAGGGTTAGGGTTAGTCCCCACCTTGGTTTTGAATCTGTCACTGGTTAGAATAACAATGACTGGCACCTCTCAGCTTGAAGGGTCGTTAGTAAAATGCTGTTGATTGAGGCTGATAATAACTTTGTTGAGGAGTGCAGTTAAGATGGAGACATAACCCAAGGGATCAACGGGTTGTTAGTTTTAATTGGAATAAGTTTTCATTTTAATTCTGTACTGAAATACTGGGTTAAAAATACAATAACAGTAAAATAATTATGTCTTTCATGGGGAGGCAGAATTATGGGTAAGTCTCCCAAACTTTTAGATAGTGGTGTTAGAATAAATGGTTAGGCTTCATCAAAGCAAGTCTTTGCAGCAAATATCCTTCATGTAAAAAAGAAGTTCATGTATGCCTTTGATCTCTCAGACATATACTTACATATACACTCTACTTCTGTAAATTTTGTTACCACACCTCAGTTTCTATATATAACTGTGAGCTAATTAGCAGTAGCCTTATATGGCTGGATATTATAGTCACCATGGAACCAGAGGAGGTGCCATGGTAGGATAATCCAATAAGACACTCCAGCCAATGGCTGGAAAAGGCAGGACTAAAGAACAGCAGAGAGGCACCAATCATAGCAGCCCACCATCTAGCAGTAAGCACCAGGTCAGCTGAAGCACCAGAGACAAGACTGCAAAGGAGCCTCTGAGACAAGATCGCAGCTGGTAGCAGGACGCAAGATGCAACATGCAAAAGATGCGACAGTCCCGAGTGATGCAAAAAAAATAAAATAAATATATATATAAAGGAATTAAAGGAAGAAAAAGAGAATGTGAAATATTAACACCAGAGTTTTCTCAGGGACACTGCAGTAGATGCCAGGAATGACAGTAATATCTCTCTCTCTCTCTCTCTCTCTCTCTCTCTATATATATATATATATATATATATATATATATATAGTACTAGTCCAAAGGTTAGGCACAGCTATTCTGTTTATTTTGGTTATTTTCTACATTAAAAAAAAAACAGGGAACATATCAAACCAACGGAATAACACATGCCTATGCTGTGATAGTCATTTTTTTGTTTATCTCACATTTTACGCCTTTTACTAAGCATTTTAAGCATTTAGCAGACAGTCTTATCCAGAACGACTTACAAAAGCACTTTGTCATTTGTTCATGGAATGTATCCAAGCTGCTAAGTAGGACAGAGTTCAACACACATTTGAACTAGAGCACAGCTAAAATGCAGGAACTGATGCTGATCCTAGAAGAAGTGCAAAAGTATGTGCTCTATCAGACAAGGATAAGTACAGTAACAAACAGTAGGTGCTATATTCAGAGTTTCTCAGCAGGAGTATAAAATTTGATAACTGCAGCATCAATGGTCATTGAAATACTCTATAAATACGCCATAAATAATGAATATGATCTATAAATAGATAAGTCTTCAGTCTATGTTTGAAGACTGAAAGAGATTCTGCTGTCCAGACAGTGGAAGTTCATTCCACTTTCTTAGAGGAAGACAGATTTGAGGTTCTTGGAAGGAGCCACCCTTTACTTTCATGACAGCTTTTCACACTCTTGGTCTTTCTTTTAACCTGCTTCATGGTGTTTTTCCATCAGACATGAAGAAATTTTTACATGTACAGAGTACCTGTAGGCTCGGAAAGAAAACATTTGCTGAAAGTGCATCTAAAATGAATTGTGTGTGTCTGTGTGTGAGCCTGTGTATGTGTACGTATGCACGTGTGTGTGTGCGTGTGGGCGTGTATATGTGTGTTTACTCAATTGATGTAACTGCCATTTTTTCCCTATCAATCTACACTTAATTACTCATAATGATGAAGTGAAAATGTGTTTTTGGAGAGTTTCACAAATTAATTAAAAATAACAAACTGGAGACTTTTGTTCATCCTTTGATGCAGCACTGTATTCAGGTGCATCCTGATTACTTTAATTACCCTTGAGATGTGTCTGTGAATCTCTGTGATCAAGCTGTAGCAGGCAGGGACAAAAAACAATATATGAGGTTTTGAGTGTCTCCAGGACGGTCGTGGCCTCAATCACGCTGAAATGGAAGAAGGTGAGTACATCCTTGAACCTTCCTAGAGATGTCTGAAAGGCCACGCCGGGCATCCGAGCAAGAAGTGCCTTGGTCACGGAGGTGAGAAAGAACCCAGCAGTCTCTCTAAAAGAGCTCCAGAAGACAGGGGCCGAGACAGGAGAACGTCAAGGATGTTTGCAGAGCTCCGTGAATCAGGTGTTTATGACCTGAAGCAGGACAGAAGCCGGTGTGGAAAACCAGGCACGCGACAGCTGGGTGGAGTTTTGCTAAACACCCTGTACAGGACGTGGGAAAAGATTCACTGGTCCTGTGAGACTTAAACTGAACTCTGGGTAGAACAGCAAGCACTTTGTCTGGTGGAAAACAGACGCCACCTGGCTCATACCCTCATTACAGTGAAACATGGTGGTGGTAAAATCATATGGGAGCTCCTCAGAGGAACTGGGGACGGGGAACAATTGAGGGACGGGAGGAACAGGAGATGATGGATGAATGCAGCCAAATGCAGGCTCAGCCTTGGACAAAACCTCCGGAGTGTACGACTCGAAAGGTCCTTGACTGGCCTAGTGACGCTCAAACTTAAACCCCATCTAACATCTGTAGAGAGATCTGAAGATGGCAGCCCACAGATGCTCAGTCATCCAGTCTGATGGAGCTTGAGAGGATGTGCTGTGAAGAACAGAAGAAACTGCCCAAATCCAGGTATGCAGAGCTTGGAGATACACAGCCAAGAAGATCTGCAGCTGTAATTACTGCCAAAGGAGCTTCCGTACACTACTGAAAAAGAGTGTGAATATATCTGTGAATAAGAGATTTGAGGTTTTAAGTTTTGAAAGCCTGTAAAAAAACAACAAAAACATGTTTTCATTTCTTCATGAAGTACATGAAGTACTTTCCACTGGAAGCCCAACTGTATAAGGTAAACTGAACGCCACATCCTGACATTCTCATTAAAATGGCCTTCACCCACATGTTTAGTGTTGGGAGCCCCGAGTCCTCTAGCCAGTGACATCATTCCTACGAGTTTCTGCAGGCCTGGATCACCCAAAGTGCATTTGGCCGCAAAGAGTTTATGGGAATAAAAGGCATATCTGGGCTGGCACGTCCTCAGGCTGTCTAACACAGAGTGGGGCACTAGTGGTCACAAAGAACCCCACAAAAGCCAAAACCCGTCGAGCTCCAGACCAATAACCTGCCTGTCCTGAATCACAGTGCAGAGGAGCACAATGACAGTAACAGTGAAATCCTGCTGCAGACCCTCCAGACCCCAGGCCTCTGGTAGAAGGTTCGAGATATGACCACCCACTGGTAGGATGAAACAGAAATGTATTACTTATATGTGTACTTTATGAATTTCTATCTTTTTTTCTTTTGTTCTTTCTTTGTTGTTTAAGTAGGTCACAGGAATAATAGGTTACATAAATATGTTACAAAGGCATAAATATCTTACAAGTTTGCTTTCCTTGTTTTATTTACTGGCCAGATGTCCTGCTGTTTTTCTTTATCTCAGTCCTGCGGTCCAGACTTCTCTGGCTTGTCCTCTGTCCTGTCGTGTTCACTTCACACCTTGCTGTTTCCCTCTGGCTAGCACACGTTGCCTGTTGAGTCATCAGTGAATCCGGTTAGAGCACCATTCTTGTAGCCTGTGCTTTGGGAGAATGAGATGCAGGGATGGTGGAGCTTTGAACAGTTTCCCCATGATTTTCTCCTGCTGCCCCAGCTTTACCCACTGCCCCCAACTTCTGTCCCAGCTTCTGCCCCAGCTGTGATCTCTACCCCCAATTTCTGCCCCAGCTGTGCTCTCCACCCCCAATTTCTGCCCCAGCTGTGCTCTACACCCCCAACTTCTGTCCCAGCTTCTGCCCCAGCTGTGCTCTCTACCCCTAACTTCTGCCCCAGCTTTGCTCTCCACCCCTAATTTCTGCCCCTGTTGTGCCCTCCACCCTCAGCTTCTGCCCGACCTCTGGCCCCTACCCTAAGCTTCTGCCCCAGGTCTGGCCCCCACCCCCAACTTTTGCCCCAGTGTGGGGTGGACTCAACAAACGTAAAACAAACGTCCTAAACGTAAAAACATGAAGAGAAAACACGATGGACACTGATTCCTGAGCTTCTACGTGTGAGATATCCTCGTTCCGAACTTTGGGAGTGTAATCTTCTGTGCATCTCTCTTGCATATCAGAGTATCAAGCTGTGCGTGTCCTTTATATGACTCTGATTTATCCTGTCTGTGTGCTGTGAAACACGCCTCACACTCCAGGTAACTCACACATGCATCACATCACCACACGCTTAGATGCCGCACGCACAATAACAGACGACGTGGTCACCTGCTGTCCAGTCTGTCGTTTTTAATGATCATCCCAGGAGATTAAAATCCATCATTACACATTTACACATTAGACACCAGACTGTGGGCTTTTATGACCATCACACCATCCCTGGTATAAATCCTGCAAATTATATTATAGATATAAATCCTACAAATTACAAAAAATATTTCAGTGTAATATGTGTTTTAAAACACTAACGCAGTATTAATTATGTTATCTTAAAAGGATTTGAGCTATTGAAGAAAAAGTTTGAAGACATATCTTCAGATTCAGTGTTTATTGATTAAAAACATCTCAAGCAGCTTGTCAAGTCTCAAGAGTCAAACCAGCTATAATTTCAGGCCAACTCAGGTGATCCATGAGGCCAGCAATATTCATTTAATTAGACTTGTTTTAAATGTAACAAATATGTATTTAACATTGCAATTTGGAGTAATGAAATGTATCATTTGTTGTGATTCTGCTTCTTAATTTTTTGTTGTTGTTGTTTTTATTTTTGTGTAATGACATAACAATGGAAGAGAATAGGAATAGAATAAAGGACTAGAATAGAATAGAATAAAATAGAATAGAATAGAATAAAGGACTGAAAGAATAGAATAGAATAGAATAGAATAGAATAGAATAAAGGACTGAAAGAATGACCTAACCCTGAGGCATTTATGTGGGGTAGAGTTCATCCCCTATTTCTCTAATTTAAGCCATTCTTTAATTCATCTGTAAATCTTCTCAAGTGAAGCGCTATAGCCATTTCTATTTCATGCTATTAAAAGAAACCCAATACTACCACATTGCTCTCTCATTGAGGACCTCGTTTCTGTGCTAATGGTTAATGTGAAGACACTGAGGAACACTGTGTAAACAGTGACACGGACGCACATTATTTACTTGCTACAAACCCACTCGTTGTGTCTAGACAGTACAACTGTTGATGGGCGTAATTAAAAGCCGTGCCATGGTGCTGCTGGCTCACATCTCCTTTTGTTACTGTACTGTGAGTGAATTAATCAGTTGTAAGTGAGATTGTCTAATGACGCTTACTGTCATGTTTGTAACACTCTGGATCTGTCAGCGTTACGCTCTCTGTGCCTCTGTAGAATATCACAACTGTCAACCGTCGCAGGGTTGCGAGCAGGTTTCAGTACATCAAGGATAAACCCTAATTTTCTTACAAAAGCATTCACTTCGTTCTACTTGGATTAGAGTTTAGCCGTAAGCCTCTCAAGCAGCAGATTTTTATGTCTAACAACATTTCCCCATACTTAATTTGGTATACCCGCAATTATATGCTACTGACAACAGCGTCCATGATCCATCAGGTTTGAGATGAGCTTTTCAGATGCATAGAGCAGTTCTGAGAAGTCTTTATCTAAACAAGCAATACTGAGGGCAGGGAGGGGCAACACACAGATGGGCGGGGCAACACTGAACTGTGGGAGGGGCAACACACAGATAGGAGGGACAACACTGAACTGTGGGAGAAGCAACACACAGATGGGAGGAGCCTTAATCCTGCAAATTCTTGTCCTTCTCAGTCACATCTTCCTACATTAAACTGGTCAAACTCTCAAACACTAACACTTTATTGCTTCATTTTTTTTAATTTTTTTTTTTTTTTTTTTTTTTTGTCATTTTTATGGTCTCTGTGTGTCATGGTGCACATTTATATATTCCAGGCACACCTCGAATACCCTCCTGGCAGCTAATTAATGATCGTTCTGTGTTCTGTGCCAACCAAAGCAAATGTAGCTTAATATATCAATCTACACAGAATCAATGAGTAGTGCGGTCGCTATTGCAGATCCCCGTCCAATTATTTAACGCAAAAACGTGCAAAAATCTCTTTATTCTGGCAGCACTACATTACTGGGGGGATTTTAATGGGAGTCTCTTATCTTGTACGAGTCTTTCAGGTGTTCTAAAGGCTTCTTGAGAAATAATATAATCCCCAAAGCCACGACAATTACCACTAATTCCATTTTAATTCAGTGGAAAAGGTGAAGTGACAGGAAGCATTTTGTACCTCTGTGGCTCGGAATGTAATTTTGATTTCAATTACTCTGCTGACAGTGAGGGGCATATCATGATTAGGAAGAGAAGATTTTCCTGTCTTGAATTGTGTGCTTCAGCATGCAAAATGGCAAAAGTACAGTAATTTCACTGAGTCATCACGCTGTCCATATTAAACAGTCATACTGCAGTAATCTATCAAAGCAAACCTTCAGCTTCTTCTGCAGGTAATGTGTTTGAGGATGTGACAGGTATTCTTCACCGTTTCAGGAACATTTGAAAAAAAAAAAAGATTCAGCATTTATCCAACCTTGAAACCTTACATTCCTTATCAGTTATTCTTTCATTCCTTATAAATTATTTTATTACCTGATCAGTGAAAACATTTTTGGCCAATTTGGTCAAAGTTGCGGTATTAAACGTATAAACCTCTGTGGGTGGACGGATTCAGACGTGTCCAAGAAAGGAAGTAGGGAAAAGCAGACTCAAAGATCCTTCAGTTTGAAATGTGAAAAATTCTATCTGATTTAATTAAGCTCTATTTGAATGATTTAACTAACTGGTTTCTATGCATCAGAATTTCGAAAATGAAACAGGCTACGACAAAACCTAGACAAAGACCGACAAACGAGTTGGTGACACGCACATGCTTAAATACGTTCACCCTAAACGAGACACAGGTGAAACGGGTGAAGATAACAAACTCTCACGCGACAGACAACAAACGCCACACCCACGACACCCCCAGATGTACACACACACACACACACACACACACACACACACACATACACGCTCACTAGACCGCTACAACAACAGAGCACCCCCCCCCACACACACACACACGGCCATACAGACACGAGACAGGAACAATTACAGATTTTGGTTAAAAATCAAGCCTTCTCAATATCAAAGAATGAACACATGCCTGTTTAAAGTGGTAACAAATACCCCACTTTTATAAAGTATGTATATACATGACAGCACACCATTCATCACTAGCTGTTCTTGGCTGCCTTTGGACTCAGTAGAATAATACTTCCAAAATAAAGAAAATCAGGGAAAAAACCAAAAGTTCAAAGAAAGAGACTGGCTGACTGTCCCAAGATCATTTAGGCCACTGTCGTCCTGGGTCCGCTACTGACCTGAGATCAGGCAGGTTAACCAGTCACACGCACACGCACACACGCGCACACACACACACACACACACACACACATATATATAAATAAATAAATATATATACAATTGTTCAAGTACATTTTCTAACTAGGAAGGCCTCTAACATAACCGCAATCTTAATCCTAACCTCTAATTTAACTCTAACCTTAATCCTAATTCTAGTTCTTGTAGGAAGGGTGGATGTCAACTTGCATGATAGCGTTCATACATGCTCATTATATGTATGTGTGTGTGTGTGTGTGTGTTTGTGTGTGTGTGTGTGTGTGTGTGTCCATTAAACTTCAAATTAATCTTTTTGGGTCACATGGATATAACCACAGATACAAATCTACATTACTTAACTTAATTGTCATTTTTTGTATCTCATAATCTCCTAAAGTTGAAACATTAAATTTATTAAGTTATTATTATCATTATTATTAGTAGTAGTAGTAATAGTAGTATTAAGTAATTCATATCTGCATTCAGCAGTTTTGTTGACTAGCACTAGGAGCACTAGTACTAGATGCGCACTACACAATACAAAGGTACTGGCTCTCTGACTCCTCAAGCATATTTGTAAAAGACACTCTTTTCCTAACAGAGACACTGGGTTGACGTCCAGCCTGTACGATTCAGGTAACAGGATGAAGTATGAGTGCTTCTCTGAGGGGGATTAGCAGAGTCCTTCCCCCTCAGAGAAGGTGGCTCTGTTACTGGACTGAGGCTGTAGTCTGAGACCTGACCACTTAGAAATTCCTGTTGTAGTCCCGCAGTGTCAGGAACTCCAAACATTCCCCTGGTGTCAGAAATGTCCTGCATGTCATGCCAAAATTACTTCAAAAGCTTTATGTTTATGATGCTGTGGAGATGCTGTGTCGGCAGGAACGCCCTGTCTGTAGAGAATGTCCTGTCGGTAAAGAATGTCCTGACTCACCTGGATTTAAAAAGCTGTGCTAAAATACTCAGAGGAAGAAAGACTGTAATGATCAAAGTGGATGGCTGGCACACAATATGTCAGAGGCACCCTGGATTTTGGCAGAATACACTATTGGCTCGTTTGGTATCCATCACTGCATTTTTAATCTTTAATTTGTCCATATTTTGTGGGATTATTTGCCTGATACGAGATACGAGATGACAGTGTTTCCCTCCTACAGAGCAATCTGTCAGCCACTCGGAGGTTTTCCCCACTGTTCAATGTATAGTGTATGATTACGACAATGACGATACTTCCTGTTGATAAACACTGCCATAAAAAATGAACCCTCGTAAATTCAAATAAAGTTTTTGTTTAAAAAATAAAAATAGGACCAGAGAATGAAAGGTCTGTTTTGCAGTGTCTACATGACACGATCAACACTATAAACACCCTCACACAGAAGAGCATCAGAACTCCAGCCTGTGAGGTCAGCATTCATAGAGTAATTAAGTCTTATTACCCCTTTTCAGCCTGAAGTGCTGTGTTACAGATTAAAATCATGTTCAAGGACTTTATTTGTTCTTACCATGAGGCCTGGCCATTATTTCATTAAAGTCATGAAGCCACATGTAGTCTTAAGTGGAGAGCAGGTACATATCCAATTAAGATAGCATGAAAAGAGCGTATGAAACCTGCGGCGGTGCAGGTCGAGAGAGAAAGGATGCTCGGCTGTCGGAGTAATCAGCGGACAGATGAGAGGCACGTAAAGCTTCTGAATGGCACTTCATCACCAGCAGATGCCTGGCATATAGACAAGAGCAGGGGAAGAAAGAAGAGGAGGAATGCAGGAGATGTGTGAGTCTGCTCCAGCAGAAACCCCTCCCAGCCAACCCAAGCTCCAGCAGAAACCCCTCCCAGCCAACCCAAGCTCCAGCAGAAACCCCTCCCAGCCAACCCAAGCTCCAGCAGAAACCCCGCCCAGCCAACCCAAGCTCCAGCAGAAACCCTACCCAGCCAACACAAGCTCCAGCATAAGCCCCCGCCCAACCAACACAAGCTCCAGCAGAAGCTCCCGCCCAACCAACACAAGCTCCAGCAGAAACCCCACCCAACCAACGCAAGCGGCAATTCACACCACATTTAGCCATGGATATATATTTAGCAGTGTTGTTCACCTGGGATGTTATTTAATGCTCCTCTTCAAGAGATTAGTGTATAAAAAGAAATCAGAGGGCAGGGCCGATTGATTAGGCCATTATGGGTTTCTTTGGCAGAGGACACAGAAGACCAGAACGCCTGGGGGCTCGCTGAGTTCGAATGAACAAGTAAAATTAGAGCGTGAATCAATGAGACCTGGATCCCATAAAGAACTGCCTGGATCGTCTGGCCCCTCCCCATCTGCTCATGTCCTAGAGGACTCAGTCTAATGTCTATTATCAGTGCAGCCAGGCTATTAGACACAGCTCTGGAGATGTAAAATGAACTGCCTCCTCCTCGCCGGCTGAATTACCGTCGGCCGCGGCAATGACTCCTGGATGAGGTGAGTGGAAGGCGCGGGTACATTGAGAGAAACATAATAAAGACCGTTTAGGAAGATGTTCGTTGAGATCCATACGTCGTGTTTGTGATATCACGATTCAGTGGCTCAGTAATGCGCTGAACCACAGGAACAGCTGGTTCCCAGTGTGTTATAACACAAACTCCCTGCTGCATCTCTCTTAGACCTACAACCACGTGTGATGTCACCTTCTATGACTTCTATCATGGCAGTGTTGAAAATGCAGTGATTACAAACTCTCGTTCAAGGTACAGCTATTTTTCTTTAGTGCGTCGTTGCCAGCAAAAGTAGAAGCAACAGACTTTTCTATCCAGTGGGACATGAGTAATTAACGTGTGTTTGGTTCTGGGACTAGGACGAGGAACGAGCAGACAGTGCTGCTTCTGCTGGCTGCCGAGAGGCCAGCGTGGAGAGGGAGGGCCCACGTGAGGCCGTCTATTCCTCGGGAAAAACCACAAGAGCCACAAGAAAAGGAGCGAGGACTGGGAAGATTCCTCCCCTTCTCGCACCGTGACACTAATTTGCTCCCCTTTGCACTTCCAAGGCAATTAGCTTTGAAGCTTTTCAGAAGCGATTCTTGCCCAAGTCGATAGCTAGCGTGGAAAATGCGAATATGTGAAAGTCCATTGGGGGAGCCAGATAAACATATCAATAGAAGGGTGGGGGGAATCCAGAGAGAGAGTGGGAAAAGAAGAAAAAAGTGTAAGAAATATAATTACTTTGACTGCCAGACTGTGTGGCCCTTCATTACTGAGCGCCAGGACCATGTTAATTCACTTCCCATCACTCTGCCTCTGAGCCAGGTCCCAAGCACCAACCAGCGTAAACAAAAACGGCAGATCCAGATTGGGCAAAGTGCCTCGAACACAAACAAGTCCAACTAGCTGACAGAAACACAGAGGGGAGGGAAGCAGGTTCATGGCTCTGTACCTGTAAGATTACTTACCGAGCACCAGCAAGCGAGTGCGGATAAGCTCAGACGTGGGTCTCAACGAGGTCCTGAGGGACCACTGATGAGCTGCACTACGCCTCCCTGCTCCCACATAACGGAGTCACAGAGGGTTTGGTCATTAGCATTGCGAGTGCAACCAGGTGCAGCTGAGCGTGTCCTGTGGAATCAGAGGAGGGGCAGGAAGACCACACCAGCACCTATACCATTACAGCACATTCTGAAGTACTGGTTCAGAAAGAACACACCAGCACATAAACCATTACAAATGTCAACAGGTGTGATACAATTGCTTAGGAGACACTATAGAACCAGAAAAGTGCATTTAAACTTAAATAAAAAGCACTTTCTAAGTGTGGGGGAAGGGGGGGGTATTGGTATTTCATTTCAGAAGTTATTTGCATTTCAGATTTCTCCTTTTTGTGGGGTTTAGGGATAATTTATTATTTTGATGGTGTGCAGGTCACCCTGCAAAAGAGCCATGGCAAACACCCCCCCCCCACACACACACACATAGCACCTTCCCCTTTCCCAATCGCCTGCTCATTACATCACTCAGTACACCTGTTGCGCAGGTTCCTGCCCGGGGTCCCGTGCTACATGAAGCTGCTCTACCAAACTACTGCCTTTGTTCGGCTGCTGGAGTCATCACTGCGTCTCAGTGCTGCTCGAGTTCACTCGAGTCAAGACAACAAAGATTCTCTTAACGTTCCTTCACTTCTAACTCATGTATCTGATCCTTCTGTGCTTCCAACTTCACAATCCTTTAATATTCCAGTCATTAAGTATCAATCTGACACCACTTTTGAATCTTTTACGACTGACTTCTCAAAACAATAGATCTCTACATTTGTATTCGTGTTTATGTAAAGCAGCTGGAGTGACCTCTGTGTGTACAACGGGCTACTTAAATAAGCTCGGCTCGTCTTCCTGAGCAGTGAGGTGTGAGGGAAGCCGGGTATTCACCTTTCCAACGGAGCTGAAGTCTGACTGACGTGAAGAAAATCCGCAGAAACTCGGCAAACTGCAGGGTAAACCGGACTTCCACATCCCACAACTCAAAACCGGGTCCAAGGACTCCAGTTCCACATCCCACAACTCACCTTCCAGTGCTGCATGAATGATTAACAAGACAAAGAACCTTCTCAAACAGCTAGGCTTACTTCAGGTGTGTTAAAATAAGGCACAGTTACTAGTAATATATACAGAGACTGAAAGGAGACCAAAGGCACTTTGAAACACTCTGAGAAAGATCACACTGCAAAGACACACTGCACGGATTGAAAACATTTATTGCAATAGCTGTTTACCTGTAGAGCAGTAACAAGGAGTAACTGTTTAAATATCTATGGTGTCAAACATCCCTACAACCGACGAACACAGAGCTTAAAGCAACTCACACCATCCCTTTGCCCTTTATACTGGGGTTTTCTGGTTTTTTTTTTTCTCTATTTTCTCTTTTCATATTGTAACATAAAACATGGAAGTGCTTTACAAAATGATCAGTTTCACCATGTACAAATTAAGCATCTTAAACTGAATCAAAACGTGGTAAGAAAGAATGATAATCTCTTTAAAGCTATTTCTCATAGTTTCGCATGCTGTTCCAAAACTATCTGCCATGCCGTATGAAGAGAAGAAAGAAGCGCCTCAAACATAGAGAGGAAACCAAAAAAACAAAGAACGAAAAAAACCAAACAAATCAAAACAATCCAATTATTTTTGTTCACATGCATCTTCGACCATGTGTTCGATATTTTTTTTTTTTATTTTTCTAAGTTTGTTTTTTTTTTTTTTTTTTTTTTTTTTTTTTTACTTGTTTGTTTTCTTAGTTTGGTCATTTTGTCTTTTTCCAGGATGATCTTGTGACGTGGAACGTTCCGCGCGATCGCTGCGTCGGGCAGTCAGACGCGGAGCCTCTGCCGTAGCTGGGTACTGCGGGATGGCTGCGGGATCTTGCTGTAGAATGCAGGGAGTGTTGTCATGAAGGCACAGTACATGAGATCCAAAACTACGCTCACTTCTCTCTGAGGGGGGCCTCGACTGGCATAAGGGCTATACCAAAAAAAGTGAATTTTCAAGATTGTGAGGACTATTTTCAATTTAAAGCACAGTTTCAATTTAACATTACAATAATGACTAATATTGAAAACATTTAGCCATTTACAAATATATTGCTGTTGAATTAACATTGTGTTTTTTTTTCTTCTCAAGGAAAAGACATCAAGTTTTAATTTTAGTAAGTATAAATTGAGCGTTTACATCAATAATACAAAATAGTTTTGAAAAAATAAGTTTGCCAGGTTTGCTGAATCAATGTAAATAATCGAAGAATATTGTAAAACGATATATGATTCACAGATGTATTGGTTTCTTTTTTTACCCAATTTATTTGGCTAGTGAGAGGGAATGTATCTATTTATGTAAGAATCAACACTTCTGCTCCAGTTGAACGCAAACAGAAAATATGTACGTTTTCCTCCCTCCCCAACCCATCTCTAAAAAATAACCCCTGCTTTATGATAAACAATCATAGACAACTGCCATGATCACTGGTCTATTCCATGTGATTATTACAAGTACATAAAATTGGTTAGTATTAAGTTATATTTACAAACACGCCAACAATGACACACTAAACAAGGTATCCACTAACAGTGTATTTGCACAATGCTTTCTCTGTGAATTCCATTTTTCTTTGATGGAGTAGATTAATATAGTCCCAAAACAGCTCAATAACAACCACGTCACAATATTTGTATACTGTATATTGGTCAGTTGTAATATCATTTTTTAAAATTGGTATACATAAGGGTAATCCTGCTCGCTCTCTCTCTCTCTCTCTCTCTCTCTCTCTCTCTCTCTCTCAACAATGTTTGCATTCTCCATCCTAGATGAAGTGTACATGTTTTCTGTATATGAGAATTATCAACAAATCCCAGACATTTTAACAAAGGCATGGACTCTTCAGAACGACGTTCTTCAGATGGTCCATGCAAGTTTGATTCGCATAGTAACTGTATATGTTGGTCCTGCATAAGCTATTGAGTCTAATAGTCTACTTGCTACAGGGCACTATCACACAGCGGTAGCATCAATGCAAGAACTGCTCAAAAGGGAGGGCCAAAAAAAAAAACAAAAAAAACCCCATCCAGAATAAAGAGTTGCTGGAGCGGTTACCAAGGAAACGCAGAGCTTGTTCTTAAAGCTGCTGCTCCTTTGGACTGTCGGGGCCGGAGGTGCCGTGGTAGGACTTCAGACTGGCCAATGGGATATCGGCCATGTGACCACCCGTGCTGCCGCCAAAGTGTCCCTCGGAGGTGGTGAAGGCCTTCCTGTCAGCGAACTGCTCCTGTCCTGCACGCTCTGACCTCCAGCCGCGACTCAGGGTTTGGCCGTTCAGCAGTTTGTCTTTGGCCCACTCCTTCTGGCTGCCGTAGGAGGAGACGGGTGACTTGGGTGAGGAGAGGGACCCCAGGCCCGGGGGCATCCAGCAGTTGTCGGAGTGGCCGAGCACCAGGCACTCCTGCGTGCACATCTCGGTGGCTTCCACCAGGCCTCGCGGTCCCAGCGGTCCGTCTGTGGACACAGAGAACCACAGTGCTGTGAACCGGCTGATGTGCATCACAGAGAGTCCAGGCAGTCCAGGGTGGACTGGAGAAACAGCAGAGAAAAGACTGAAACAGCAGAGAAAAGACTGAAACAGCAGAGAAAAGGCGGCACAGGAAGACGACGGAGGTGAACATGCTTCACATAAAGAACCTGAAATCATTACTCTTAGCACGAAAAATACAGACTGTCATTTCCCACTTTAAATACAGTGCAAACAGGAAACCCTCAGAGCAGAACCTCTTGGGCTCAGGTTATACACAATATGCAGAAAGCTGGTTTATTAGCATCATGTATGTTTGAATATAAACAAAGCTAATTTTGTGAGGGTAAACAGGTCACGCGTGAACTACATGTAGTTATACATACAAAGCAAGTTTTGTATAACTCTCCCAAACACTCCCCAATACCCCTCAACCCTCTCCAGCACTCACCAATACTGGCCAATGCCTTTCAACACCCCTGAACACTCACCAGCACCCCTCAACACTTCCAAACCCTCTACAACACTATGCTGGCCCTGCCCAACACACTCTCTCCAACATTCCCCAACCCTCCCCAACACCCCTCAACACTCCCCAATACTCCCCAACCCTCCCCAACACTCCCCAGCACTCACCAACACTGTCCAACACCCCTCAACACTGTCAAACTCTCCCGAACACCCCTCAACCTTACCCAACAGTCTCCAACACCCCGATCCACCCCAACATTCCCCAGCACTCTCCAACACTCCACACCTCTCAATAAGATAAGATAAGATAAGATAAGATAATCCTTTATTAGTCCCTCAATGGGGAAATTTCCGATACCAGCACCCCTCACCATAGTACCACACCATCTCCAACACATTTTGCCCAACACTACCCAGCAATGCCCCAGACACCCCCACCATTACCCAGCCCTCCTCCTTGTGCATGTAAAGTATCCATTCCAGAAAACTGATCTACTCAAGCAACCGGTGAGGTTTTTGCTTCAACAAAACCTAATTGTGTAAAACAGTGTTGCTTCATTAGAGTGAGTTATTGCAGTACCATACATTATTCATAGCAGGTCCCAGCCAGCAAGTATTAATTTATGTTCAGAGAAAACAACAGAGACTTCAGAGAGACGGGCATATTGCTTCATAAAGAGCTGGCTGGGTTTGCACATCAAAGGTGAGGGCATTTCCCTAGACATGCAGTGCTCTCCTCTACCACATGAGATGCTGGGGTTGAACAATCAAATTAAAGGAGCATGAGACCTCAAATGGAATTGATACCACTGTGCCCTAGGGGTGGGGCTTACCGCCTCACTAGGGGTGGGGCTTACCGCCTCACTCCTGATTTCAGGGGGCTGGCTGGCCTTCGCTCGGTGCACACCCGAGATGGTCAAGAACACAGCTGGGGGCTGGGGAGGAGTGTGTTAGGGGATTAGAAGATGGGGGTGGGGTTGGGTTGTCATAGAGTGTTGGGCTGAGTGAAGGTGTTATGAGCTGGGTCGATGTTTTGGTATAGCATTGAACTGTCAGACGGGTGTGTTGAGTTGTGTGAGGCAGTGCTAGGCTGTGTGAGGGTGTGTTGGGCTGTGTGGGGAAGCGCTGGTCTGTGTGGGGAAGCGTTGGGCTGTGTGAAGGTGTTCTGTGTTTGGTGGATGTGGAGTGTAGAAGTGAGGCTGTCAGAAAGGTGTACTGGGCTTGGAGAGTCTTTTCTAGGATGTGACAGGGCAGGTTACACACTGGAAGGAGGGTAAAACTGCCTGCCATTGCTTTGCCTTGCTGGTCTGCCAGGCTACTGTATACCTTGGATACTGTCACAGGACAAGACATGGGTCTGGACTTTCCTGTCATCCTGCATTACAGTCCAAGACCTGGTTTATAATGTCTGTAAGTGCAATGTGGAATTAGTAGGAAGTAAAATATAGAGTCTGTAGACTGTTGTGAATCTTTAGATTGTAGTCAGTCTATAGAATGCAATTGATCCATAGATTGTTTTTAGTCTGTAGACTAGTCAGTTTGTAGGCTGTAGCCAATCCATAGACTGTAGTCAGTCTGTAGACTGTAGTCAATTTTTAGATTGGAGCCAGTCTGAAGACTATAGTCAATACGCAAACTGTAGTCAGTCTATAAACTGTAGTCAAGCCATAGACTGCAGTCAGTCTGTAGACTACATATTGCTGTCTGGAGCAATGGAGTGATTCAGTGTGTAGCACACTAATGTGAATGACCATTACCACATTCTACACCTCTGTACACTATAAGCACATTTCTGCAATTTAACCTAATATATTTTCAATAAACCAGCACTCAGTGAATTACACAGACTGCAGCCCAGCTAATGCAGTAAGAGTGAGATCACTGAAGTGTCACTTTGTAACCCATTTCCATCTTAAGAGGGAGTGTTGCCCCAATGGGAGCCTTGACAGAGTTGCACACTGGAGTCTGAAACGTCTGTCTGGGCAGGAAAAGTGCCACAGACAGTCAAAACAGGGTGTTTAATCACGGAACAGAAGACAAACATGACACACATGGTCTTACACATATGCAGTATTACACATACAGGCTCGTTTCTCACACACAATTATACACACACAACTAAACACGCACACACGCACTTATACATGATCACACACAATGACGCACACACAGGCTCACACACATGCACATGATCACACACACACACACACACACTCATACATGATCACACACAATTACACACACACACACACACACACTCATACATGATCACACACAATTACAGACACAGGCTTCCCACATGCACACTCTCTCATACATGATCACACACAATTGCACACTCAGTCGCGCGCACACACACACACACACAATCTCTCTCTCTGTCTCTCTCTGTCTCTCTCTCTCATACATGATCACACACAAATCCAGACAGGGTCATTTTCATATATTCTTACACACACACAGTCTCACACTCAGTTACACAGAGGATCGTATGCACAAAATCTCACACACATGATGTCATACACAGTAATACTAATACATGCATGGTCTAACACACAGCCTCACACACAATCTCACATACAATTGTACACGTGGTCTAACACACAGTCACACACACACGTTTTCACACATGGGCTCATGCGTGGTGTCTCACCTAACAGAAAAAGTGCTGGCTGCTACAGCCAACGTGACTGCACAATGTCACCTCTTGAGAAGACAGATCGGTTTCTTCCCAGACAAACCTTTTTGCAAACTCACACTATCAAGCTTGTTGTACTGTTTATCTGCAGGGCTTTTCTACTGAAATTACTTCCATATATTACAGGTTTTTTGACAGATAGATATGCTGACCCTCAAAATCTTCTCTCCAAACTCCATTTACCAGCGCAGCTTTCAGAGAGCAGTGAGATCTGTCTCCGCTAGGCCCTTTACGGCAGGAGACTTTTAGATCCAATTTAACGTAGTTTGAAGATTAAGATTAAAGATTGAGATTAAGGCTGTTTACTGTTTTCCGTGCAGATTTACTCCCAGATAAATTGATTCAAATCAATCTCCCCGGTTATTTTTGAGATGTTGGTTTAAAAAGATGGTGTACCAGAGGTGTTTGGGTTCTGCTATGTGCCACTTCCTGACAGGCAGGTTGTTAGACCCCTGCAGTAATCTGTCCCCTGGACACCCAGCACATTCCTTTCCATGATCACACTAATAACATGGTCCACTTGGTCCTGCAGTGGTGCACAGCCTTATCATCATCATCATCATCATCATCATCATCAAGCTTCGGCCCTGATACCTGCTGCTGAATGAACTGCTATACTGACATCCCCCCTTTCTCCCCCTCGCTCTCTCTCTCTCTCTCTCTCTCTCTCAGTCTCTCACCTTCTCTCTTCCTCTCTTTCCCTTTCTCTCTCTCTCTCTCTAACCTCTGCGGTTCTGCACAGGAAAAACATTCACATTTGAATGCCTAGGTAAGTTATCCTCTACCCTTTCTTGCTCCCTCCCTCCCTCTTTCTCTCTTCTGTATATTCACATTTGAATGTATAGGTAATTTATCCTCTCCATCTCTTTCTCTGCACTCCTATATAGGTAAAACAGTGCAAATCTAGATATATAGGTAAGCTATCCTCCCCTCTCATCCAGTCTCTGTCTCTCTCAACCGCTTTCTCTTCCTCTGCAGTCCTGTGCAGATCTGAATGTAAAGGTAAGATATGCTGCTCTTTTTCCGGCACTGTGGGATTCTTCACCTTAGAGATACACACTTTACACCCTGAACCATACGCACGTCCCACACTGTTATCTCACTGATGGAAGGCCGGTTTAGCCACACACATGTAGAATGGAATGCAGTGGGATGCAGAGAAGAACATGTTTTCCAAAAGCAGAAGAACATTTTATTTCCAATTTCAATTTTTCCTTCTCGCGTTGAAGCGGTTGTGTTTACTGTCAGGGTGTGATGGAGCAATGTTTTGTTTTCTTTTCTTTTTTTCTTTTTGTCGAGCCGCCATTCGATGATTTCCAGCCCTTCCAAGCTTTCTTCAGAAATTCAAGGACTTCAGTCTCACAGACACAACTGCCCCCACCACCACAAATCCTACCTCGAAATGCCCTACCCCCGCCTCCTCCTCCTCCCCTCCCTGCCTTCAACACAGAACAGGATTAAAGAGAAGCTGAGAAGAGTTTTGTGATTTTTCACCCAAAGGATGAGGATGATTACTGAACACCCCAACCCCCCCCCGCCGGGTTCGGACTATGGTCTGGCCTGAGATGGAGGGCGTTCCTATCACTCCTGATAATGGGCTCTCCAGCAACAGCACACAGCACAGCATTATGGGACTGACACAAGGAATCATGGGGGATGAATTAGAGCCTGAATCATGGTGACAGGAAAATGAATTTCACAAATGAGATTGGAAAGAGGGATGGCAGGGAATGAGAGAGAGTGAGAGAGAAAGAGGGAGATAGAACGAGAGAAGGAAACGGAGAGAGAGAGAAAAAGAGAGAGATAGGGGAGAGAAAGAGAGAGGAAGGGAGGTAGCGTGTTTTAGTGAACTTGTTCCTCTGTTTTCTCTGCACCAGCATTTTACTTGATCAGAGAGGCTTCAAACCACAGTACTTACATGGTACATTTGAGAGGATTTTTGATTAGTGACGGACAGCACAAGCTCACCAAAAGAGGGCCAGAGAAGGAAAAGCAGTTTTCACAGAAGACCCACAATTTCACCCTGAAAACGCAGAGCAGGAATCCACTCCTGTCGTTCCAGCGGCCTCTCATTTGAATGCGCTCTCTGTCTGAAAGGATATATTTATGACCGAGTGGCACAGCTCTGTGAACCAACCTGCAGCAGCACGACCTCTAAGCTTTACATCGTATTACAGGAATTCTTTTTCACTTCAAAATCCAGCTGCTTTGTGGAGGAGAAGAAGAGAGAAGCTACTTGAATTTTTTTTTTTTTTTAATTAGAAAAAGTTTCATTTTTTATTCCATTCTTAAACAAACAGGTCTGAAGGTTCTTTGTGTGTTAGGAGAGAAGTGATCATATATCCTTCCCTTTACTGGTTTGTTATCAATTGTGACTGTGTTTGATTTGGACTCAGAACAGATTTGTGCCCCTCTCTCTTCTACCCCCTCCACTATAACCCACCCCTCTCTCTTCTACCCCTTGAAAAAAAAATCTTGGAAAAAATTATTAAGTATGTTAAACTTTACACTCTGTTGGTGTGTTGTTGTGTGCGCAGGTGGGTATGTTTGTGTGTGTTTGGATGTGTGTATATTCATGTGTGTGTGTGTGTGTGTGTGTGTGTAAGTGTGTGTGTGTGTGCTGTGATATTAGTCATTTTCAACCAAAGCTGTTCGATCATTCACTTGCAGTCCATTTTCTGCTTCCGTTTTCCGTAATGACACCATTTCTATCAGCAAGTGAGATAGATTGATTAGACTGAATGACCCCACCATCCTGCCACGTTAACTAAATTACCCCGGCTCAACCCGGCCCCCAGCCCACACCCCAGCATGGCCCCCAACACCCACTCCATTTGTGATTTTCTATTCCACTGACAGGGCCACGTCTACCATTAGCATGCAGATTGGAACTCCCAGAGACCCTTTTCTAACAGGCATCCGTATGGGCAGCCCTTCTTCATCATTCATCACTCTGCAATGAGAGCCTGCTGTCTAAAACAATGCCTGATTGAAACTAGCCCTGAATCTCTGAACAACTGCTCCTCCTTTTTCTCTCTCTTACCCTTTGTCTGTTTTCATCCCTCACTCCCTCTCGTTCTTTCGTGCAGTCTGACTCTTTCTCTCTCTCTTACTCTGTCTTTTGCTCTGTCTTTTGTAAGCACAACAGTGCTTGTCGTCTCTGTCTTTGGAAGCTAATCAAAACACTCACAGAACTTTAATCCTCTTAGGAGATAAAACAGTTCACTTTGGTCATGCAACACACAAAAAAAGCCCCTCATTGGTTGAGGTTATAGTAAGAAGTTGTTTAACTGATTAAAACATTAAAACAGTTGTAAAAATAGCAAGACTTGATGGTCTGCATAAAGAAACTGTAAGGTGCATAATATAAAATTTTAAAGTACGTAAAGTGGAAAGTGGATAATGTGATATTGGATAAGTTGGAAAGACATTAAGACTTTCAGTAAAAGAGCTTGAGGATGTTTATGGTGTGTGAAGAGGTGGAACTGGGATCAGTCTTCATTTCATAAAGCATGTAGAGCAAATTCAAAACCAGGAGTGCTAGAATTCCAGGAATGCTAGACTCCAGGAATGCTGGACTCCAGGAGTGTGTACAGAGAGCTACATGTGAGAAAGACTCCTGTCTTACGTACCACATATCCCCTGTAGGTCTTTTCCTCTTTTGTCCATATCGTGTTTACAAGTTAGCGCTGGAGATATCTTCCTTCCTGAGAACAGCCCCGTCACCAGTGCAGTGACCTACATACAATCGAATTGGCTGTCTTTGTCAAAAAAAAAAAAACGAAAAGAAGATACAGTGCTGTTTTGTTCTCTAGCAGTGGACATGCTTCCTTTGACTGCATGGGCAGCAGGAGCTCCGCCCCCTGGCATGAATATGTATGGATGCAGGGCTGTGCGGCGGTGAGAGCATCAGTTCCGCCGCGGGAGTATGGCTCATCTCCGTGGCTACTGCACCAGCGAGGGTGCACAGTGCACACAATACCGTGGGGTGAGGGTGGCGGTTTAATCACACTACACCGGGTGTCACTGAGCTCAACAGTCTCAGATTCACATCACAACTTCACTCCAGTGTCTCTGACGCGAAGGGAAAAATCAAATCACAATCGCTGGCGAGCAAAAGGACGACCTGCGTGATATTTAATGATATTTAATGTTGTTTAATGGTATTTAATGTTAATGAAACCTGCTCCAGGGACTGGCTGTGTAAACAAACACCACAGTCAGTACCGCAGTGAGAATCAAGCCTTATAATCCCCCAACCCCCCCCCAGGAGGGATCTACCACTGTCAATCAAAGCCTTTATCCCGACTGTCACCAATCACATTCCCTCTGTCCATGACTGCTGGTGGAATGGAGAGTAGTGTCGCCATGGTGCTGGGTTGCCGTGGTGCCCTACAATCGTTTGTTGCGTCATGAAGGGCATCCTGCTCAACACACGTGGAGGTCCCAACGTCACCAGCGTGCCCTGGGAGCGAGAGCGTCTGGGTGTCACGCTCACGCTGGATCCAGCATACGTGTGATTGAGCTGGTTTGTTGATATTTACTGGTTCTGAGACTGTAGGCTCCACCATGAGCCTTTCACCTTTTCAGGGCACAAACACCGCACAGCACTCTCGTCTACTGCAAAAGCAACGTCGGACGTGTCACTGATAATCAGAATCACTCTTGTTGGCTGAAGACAGTGAGGTATGACAGGGCTTCAGTGGTATCCAGACTGGTCCATCACACACAGGATGACACCTAGTCCAAGATTTGACACACAGATTCTAAAGTTAGGATAACTTTAGTTCAAATTGATTACATCATCTCTCTCCCTCTCTCTTTCCTACATTCTCTTTCTCCCTCTTTCTCTCTCCCTCTCCCTCTCTTTCTCCCGGTCCATGTCAGATCTGTGCGTGGGTATGTCATCCTCCATTCCATCCCTGTCTGTCATTGTCTCTCTCTCTCTCTCTCTCTCTCACTCACACACACACACTCACACACTTACTCACACACACTCACGCCGTCGGCATTACTATGACACGCAATACTGTCAAGGTCATGCAACAAAATCACTGACAAGGAAAGTAAACATTCAAGAAAACTTTCATGTGTTTCCCACACTCGTCTTTTCAGAAGACAAGGACCAAATTTAACTCGTGGTGACATTCATGAGAAACAGATCAACTTGAGAGTGGTGCTCTTGCATTTTAAATATATATATAATTGCTGCAGAATTCATTTGCAATAGATCAGCCTGGTGATCAAGGATCCTTTTGTTTGTGAACTGCACTGCATGACTGTTTATGGGGTCTTACAGCCATGAGGGTCTTGTTCAGACCCTCATACAAAGCTGTACTGTCAAATACGAAAGGACTTGTTTCTCTTGGTTACAGTATGATCTCATACACACACATGGCATGCGGAGAAACGCACGCACACGCATAGTTGGTTTTTTTTGTTGTTTTTTTTTTCAAACACAGACACGCAAACACTTTGGCGCTGAATTTACAGAACGGAAGTCTTGAAGTCTCAGCGTTATGATTTTTTTTTTATTTCCCCTAGCCGACGCCCACCGCAGCCACGCTTACCCATAGCCACGCCCACCCACAGCCTCAGGTTCAGCTCCTGTCTGTATAGAAGACCAGGGGCACAAAGGAGACACACTACAACACTAAAACCATGAGGAGAAAATCCACAAAGCTTCACACACACGCACACACTCACACTCACACTCACATAACTAGCGAGAGCTTCTACTTCAGAACACTTACATTACTTCAAAGGTCTAGTGAAAACATTTGGAAATAAGTGGTAACTTTTTGCAGTGAAGTAATTATGAGCAGGACTGCCTGTGTGTGGGTGAAGGTGCAGAGAGAGACCTGCTTAAGAAAGAGGAGCAGGGTGGCCAGTTAATCCTCTCTCTAGTGTGGAGTGGTGCATGGAGCAACTTAGAACTGCAGTCATCTGACTGAGAATGTGATGCATACAGTAATGAGGGAGGGAGGCAGAGAGAGAAAGAGTGAGAGAGTCTATATCAAATCATTAATTATTTAAATAATTCTAAATTAATTAAATAAGAATTAATAATAAAAATCAAGCCATGGGGCATACGTGCCATAGATAAACTCTATCTTGAGGTTTATAGGGACTTAAAGAATACTTGTACACGTGCTAAAAGTTTGCTTAAAGAATACTGGAACACCCCACATCTGTGGTGAAGAGCAAATCTCTCCCTCTGATTAAAAAAGCTTTAAAATAACACTTAAAATCCCAGTGTTTCTCTCATAGAACATACATCACCAACTACCTACACCTAGAGAACCCAGAAACATAAACTACAGAACCTTCATAATGCACATCGGAACCTTCCACATCAAGAACCTTAAGATGATGGACAATAATTCCAAACAGAATTCACGAACATCTAAATTGGACACCAAAATATATGTAG